>PVIC010000776.1:0-108552 GCA_004025085.1 Thryonomys swinderianus | reverse complement strand
GCCATTTTGACGATGTTGGTTCTCCCGACCCAGGAACAAGGGATATCTTTCCACTTTCTGGTTTCCTTTTCTATCTCAGTTTTCAGAGTTCTATAGTTTTCAGAGTAGAGGTCTTTCACTTCCTTTGTTAGGTTGATTCCTAGATATTTCATTTTTCTGGGTGCTACTGTGAAAGGGATTGCCTCCCCAATTTCTCTTTAAGGATTACTTCTTAATAAGTCTGGAGAAGATTCCTCCTCTTGGGAAGGTGAATGACGCATAATTGCAGACTCATGCTATGATTATTCCCTTTATAGATGTTTTTCAGCTTCTGTGAGAAGAATGTGGACTACGAAACCTTCAAAGCCTTGAATGACGCCTGTCTCGTCTATGATGGCCGGCTGGTGATCGACACCACCTTTCACACCAATGATGTTGCCATCAGAGCTGCCGGCCCCCTCACCAAGTTCTCCAACAGATACTACTCAAATGACTGGACTCACAGCAACTTCAGTTCCAAAGAAGTGGGCTTTCAGCTGGCAGCCGCTATGCTCACTCTCTTTGATCCAACCCTTGAGCCTCTGGTGGAGCCACCAGCCGACCTGGACCGCCTCATCCCCATGTACAAGGGAGCCAAGATCCAAGGTGTGTGAACAGCTGCTTTCTCCCTCAAGGGAGCCCTACGCTGGGTCTGGCCAGCACCCAGAGTGGCTGCCAAGGTTCTCCTAGGCATGGTACTGCCCGGTCCCCTGGGAGTTGCTGCAGGGATAGAGGAGGGGCACATCTCACTTCTCAGGCATTCATTAGGGTTCTATTTTTTCCCACAGTACTGGGAATCAAACTCACTGGGCTACAGCCCCATCCCTTCAGGCCATATTGGGAACCTTGCATTATTACTATTAGGGCCCCTTGCATCTTGACCTTGATGTATTGGCTACATCCTGATTGGCCCTATTTACCGATAAAGAAATAGACTAAGGAATGACCTGGACCTTACCTGGAGGGCTCAGAGCGGGTGGATGGTGATTTCTCTGACATTTTACCCAGAAACCCCAGTTCTCCAGTAACCTGGTCCTTTCTTGCTGTTTTACTGGATGAACACCCAAACATTTGCAGCTATAAAATGTTTCACTTTTATCTCCCAAGCCTTGTTGACTCCTAAGGATGATAATGTAATAGTCAAGGCTGGAGCCTTTGACCTTCAAAAATGGTGTCTAAATGTTATGGATGTTCTGGCCAGAAAACCACACATGTTTACACAATTGTATATCTACTTCAAAGAGCTGTGGGCCAGCCCCTCACCCAGAAAAGAGAACATCAGAGGGAAGACACAAAAGCCCCTCAGCCAGACACAAAAGTCCAGTCCTCAGCCTTTCTCACCTAAAGCAACCGTCACAGGGAACCCTCCCTCAGCTTCTCCCTCCTGTGCGCCCTCAGGAAAGACAGTGGCCCTGGGCAAGCAGCAGGAAGGAGGGGTGTCAGAGATCAGGCGCAGGCCTGGGGACAGTCCAGAAATCTTTAGGATTTGACACCAATAATTTTCTAAAGCACTGAGCAAAGACCTTTGTTGACTCTCCTTATAAAATACTAATTTTTGTATTTGACCACATATTGGAGGCATGAGGGATGGGAAAGCACCGCAGTACCTAAGGCCTCTAGAGGACTTGCTCTGGCTTTGAAAGTGTAAAGTCGGTATTGTGAACTCTGGGAAGGTCCAGGACACATGGGATCAGTGAGGCACATCTTTGGGGCACAGGCGGCTCCATTATGAGGTGTAATATCATCTGCACATTGATTTGATTACATAAACCACAACCACCCTAGGGAACTCCTGGCGATTAGCAATATGGTAGTGCGAAAGTCTGAGGAGCACACACATTGTAGACACATCCTTGTTTACCCTGTGGTGAAAATGTAAATTCCATTCCTTGCCTTGTCCACAACTCCTTTCAAACGTGGAAACCTCGCCTTCTCCTCCAGGAGGTGTTCTTCCCGGGTCCTATCACTACCTGCACGTCACTAAGCCGGCCATCCCCAGTCCCCTGGAGGTGCAGATGGCACAGTCTGATTTTGTAAGTATTGCTGCCAGGTTTCATTTTACTTGGAAACATAACACTCTTGTCTATGGGAGGATGAAACTCTTTATTCAGGTGTTTCATGGAATGTATTGGTTCACACATCACAAGCTTACTGTGATATCAGTCCCCAAGATGGCCTCCAAGAACCCTTGGCTCTCATGCTCTTGGGTGGTCCCCTCCCACACGAAGCCAGCTCACCTGTGTAGCCAACAGGTTATCATGAAGAGGACAGTGTGTCATCTCAAAGGGTAGATCATGGCAGCTTCCAGAGCTTCCAACTGTGCCTTCCTGGACCATATATACCATGTTGTGAGGTCACCAGGCAACCATATAGTGAGGTTCCATAGTAAGGCACTGTGGCTGCCACACCAGTCAGTATTAATTCTCTGCAACACACAAATGGGTGCCATGCAGTAGACCCTCCACTTCCCCTCACATCTCCATGCAACTGCAGCCTACTGATATCATGACTGTAAACATATGAGAGATTGAGCCAAAATCTCCTACTAAGCTATGTAAAATCTCTAATTCCCAGACTCTGCAGTTATTAAAATTAGCTTTACAGGACTCTGAAAAAGGAGATAGAAGAGGATATCAGAAAATGGAAAGACACCTTGTTCCTGGGTAGGGAGAACCAACATCGTCAAAATGGCTATACTTCCACAACTACTATACAGATTCAATGCAATTCCAATTGAAATCCCAACACTATACTTCACAGAGCTAGAGAAAATAATCCAAAAATTCATCTGGAACCACAAGAAACCTAGAATAGCAAAAGCAATTCTAAGCAACCAGGATATGGCAGGGGGTATTATAATGCCTAACTTAAACTCTATAAAGCCACTATGATAAAAAACTGCATGGTACTGGCAAAGTAACAGACCCGAGGACCAGTGGAATAGATTAGAAAGATCCAGAAACAACTTCAGATATACTAAGCCACCTTATCTTTGACAAAGGAGCCAAACATCCTCAGTGGAGGAAAGACAGCCTCTTTAACAAATGGTGCTCAAAAAACTGGGCTTTAACCTGCCAAAGCTAGACCATTCTCTTTCACCATGTACTAAACTAAAATCACAATGGATTCGAGACTTAAACATTAAAACAGAAACAATAAATCTGCTGGAAAACAGATTAGGTAAAACTCTTGAAGACACTGGCTTAGGCAGAGACTTTATGAACAAAACCTCTATAGCATGAGAACTAGCAGAAAGAATCAACAAATGGGATCTTATCCTACTGAAAAGCTTCTGAACAGCAAAAGAAACCACTGGAACTGCTAAAAGACAACCAACAACATGGAAAAAAATCTTTACTAGCTGTTTGTCAGACAAAGGGCTACTATCTAGAATATATAAAGAACTTAGACAAATCAGTCCCCCCTAAGTTTAAAGACCCAGTTCAATAATGGGCATCTGAAATGAACAGACACTTCTCAGAGGCAGAAGAAAAAGCAGCTAAGAAGCATATGAAGAAATGTTAAACATCATTGGCCATTTGAGAGATGCAGATAAAAACAACACTGAGATTTCATCTCAGTCCACAAAGAATGGCTGCTATCGCAAAATCAATCAACAACAAATGCTAGTGAGGCTGTGAGGAGAAAGGAACCTTTCTCCACTGTTGGTGGGATTGGAGACTTGTACAACCATTGTGGAGATCTGTGTGGGGATTCCTCAGAAAATAGATTAGAGGTCCCATGTGACCCTGCCATTCCCCTGCTAGGAATATACCCAAAGGAATTAAAAGACTCATATTGTAAAGACATATGTACACCCATGTTCACAGCAGCTCAGTTTGGATAGCCCAGTCTTGGAAACAACCCAAATACCCATCAACTGGAGACTGGATAAAGAAGATGTGGTATTTTTATAAAATGGAGTATTATTCTGCCATAAAGAATGACAAGTTCCATTCATTTGTGTGCAAATGAATACAACTTGAGGAAACACTAATAAGTGAAATAAATAGATCTCAGATCTGTAAATACTGTGTCTTGTCTCTGGTATGAGAACCTGTAGATGTAAATGAGTTCTAGAATATATGATATATTTTGTAAAATAGGAAATATTCAAAAGGAATATGGTGGGGGAACGTAATAAGGGGGAAGAATATGATTCAGAAAGAAAAAGAAATAGCATGTATATAAGGGGTGGGGGGTTGGGTGTGGGTTCCTGTTACCCAAGACTTCCTCTTTGGCTCCATGTTCGTTTTTAAGCCAGTGAGGTAAACTCTGGAGCTGCTTGCTTAACTTTGGCTCCCAGAGTCTTCTCCTGGGTAATTTTAAGGGTGAACGAATGACCATCCTGACATGTTTCCCCAGTTTCCTTGAGGACAAGGCTTGCTGTGTGGCAGGTTCCAGCCAACAAGTTATATGTGGAAAGTATTGAAAGAGTCCTTGAAAGGAGGCGGTCTCAAAATTCTCCTTTCAGGAAACTGGATCCCCAGCACTCCTATCTGTCCTCACAGGCCTAGAACAAGTTCAACTTCCCTGCACCTCTGGGATTATCGGGATCATGTATAAAATAGTGCTGTGCCTGGACCAGTGAAGGCACAGAATAGTTCCAGATAAATAAGAGAGAGGAAGACAGTTTGAAACTCCCTTCACGTGGGGCTCTCCCAGATTCTTTTAGGTGTCCTATCTGTGTGGTCTGATGCAGAGAAAACCATGGAGACACAGTCATCAGTCTCTGCTTTCTGTTGCTGTGTTGAAAGAGAAGATCATTTCCTGCAGCTAAAGCTGGCCTTGTTGCAGGATAGTTACTGAGAGACATGCATGCACTTCCCTGGGTTTACCAGAGAAAACTCAGGAATGTCTCTGTCTGAAAAATAGATTTGCTACCTCTGCCTTCCCACCAGAACTTTCCCGGGCTTCCCAGAAACAACTCAGGAATGTCTTTGTCGGTAAACAGATTTGTTGCTTCTGTCCCCCTCCCCAGATGTAGCTATAACTCAACTGGCTGTGAAACTAACCAATGAGTATGCTATTTGAACTCTTGAATAAGCCAGTGAGTTTGTGGGACCTGTATACCAAGACTTACAACCAATGAAAGATGCAAAATACCCTATTTTTATAATCTTACCCCTTCCAAAAGGAATAATTGCCCTCATTTTCAAGCCATTTCAGCGCCTGAGCTCAGGTTGACTGGCTAGCATTAAATAGTCTTCCCTGCTTCCTCGGATCTTTTGCATGCAATTCTTTTCTTGGACTTGCCTAAGTGAGCCATGATTTAGAGTTTAATTGTTTTATTTATGGTTTTTGTGACAGTGTGACACAGACATTTGACCCTGATCAGAGCCCAGTTTCAGGAATTCAGACAGGACATGGCAGGAATGGCTAGGATGCTCTTAGCATGTTCTGGACCCCTGAGGGCTTCTTGCTCATAACTGTGCCTTGTTACTCATCCAGGGTGGGGTGACTCCGACAAGGAGGGCTGTCCTCATAGCATGTGGCCTCAGAGACCTCAGACTGCCGAAGTGAAAGCTCAGAACTCCAAGTGCACATGTTTTCCCTCACAAGCTGGCCTGGCCTGGCCTTGCAAGTTACATAACCTTGACTACCACTTCTACCACTGGCCAGCCACAGCCCACAGGAGTCAAGAGGCTGAGAGGAAGAATCCATCTCCTAGTGGGAATAGTGCCGAGGTTGTACTGCAGAAGAGTATTTGCAATGGGGTTACTGCTGTGGCCATCTTTGGACAGGACAGTCTGCCACCAAAGAGGCAGCGAGGGCTGAGTACTTTGGTTGGCACACATTATAACCTGAGCCTGCTATGTATAACAGTTAGAAAATACTAGGCTTGGTTTCAGACAGAAGCAGATTCTTCATGAACACTGTGATACAATGTCATTTATACATGAATCACCAGATAAAATCAGAGGAAAAGCCACAAGGGGTTTTAGATATTGAGACTTTTAATAAGAGTGCAACTTAAACAGAAGCTGTGGCTGGGGCTCCAACAGCATTTGAACAGGACCTCTGACTTTAACCTTTTTGCCAGGTGAGCTTCCTTTTCAATTAGTATGGAAGATCTAAACAGATTTTTTTAAACTGTTATTATCTAAGAAAAAAAATGTAGGGTGGCCCCATTGTAATCGTTTGGGGTTGGAATTAAATTGATTAAAATTGTTGCCAAAGTGTCCAGTGCTATCACCTAAATATAGACAATGGTTGAGGCTGGTTAAAAAACATTCTACTAGCGAAGCTGAATTACTCTTCTTATAAAAAATGTGGTACAACTGAACTTATCAGTCATCTGCTGTCCTTGCTCACTGGAATGTTTAGGTAGGAAAATTCTTGCATGGCCTATGATCTACTTCAGCACAAAGCCAATGGAAGGAAAGAAAGGCCCAAGCCATCTACATAATGAACTAATGTGCAGATTCCAGTCCACATGCCTTGTTGGCATGTACACCATGAAATAAAGGAATTTGTCACAACAAATTCTGCCTTGGATACTATTAAATTTAAAGTCATGTGTTTGTGCTGAGAGCGGGGCGCCTAATTTCTTGAACACCAAGTCTGATTAACCCCATGTTTTCCAACTGAAGAAATTCCAGTGCTGTTGTTTAACCTTTGTAAAATTACAAAGGAACTCAAAAGGATAATAGTATTCAGGGGGAAAAGAAGAAAACCAGCATATTAGGTTCAAGATCAAACTCTCCTAACAATTTACTGTCTGCTTAAAAGAAGCTAGGGCACGCCAACATGCTAAATTGAAAATCGTGTAAGATGATCATAATCACCACAGGACTCCTTGGTGTGGCACCGATGGGAGGTACCTTAATGCGTCATTTATCATGAGATTTTCTTTGAGAAGGGTCGGGAATTTTCCTGGTTTGCCACCCTCTGTGACCAGCAGTGAGCCTCAGGGCAGGGGAAGTATGTATTCAAAAGCATCCCTTTCTTGCTAGGCACAGTGGCTTCCACCTGTAATCCCAGCACTTGGGAGGCAGAGGCAGGAGGATTACTGAGTTCGAGACTTGCGTGGGCTACCTAGTGATCTCAGGGCCAGCCTGAACTACAAAATGAGACCCCGTCTCAAAAAACTAAAACAAAACAAAACTAGCTAACTAAAAACAAGAACATCCTTTTCTCACTTGTCTGCAGTGGACACAAAATACTGTAATGCCTTCAAGTGCCCAGAAATCCCCCAGCTGTGCTACCACAGGACAGACGGAATTAAAATGGACACAGTTTCCTTTCTGAAGTTAGAATCTTGCTCAGGAAAACCTGCATCACTGTCACTCCAGAGTGGTGGCTCCTTCGCCCTTCTAGCTGTGGAGCACATATATGCTCAGCGCTATGCTTATGTCACACCACAGGAGATCCTGAGTTTGCAACTCAATCTTTAAAAGCTAAAACCAATAAAAGTATTACAAGTAAATAGGCAACAGACCCATAACAAGCCACTGAAACAATGCCAAGAGTGCCACCCTAGTGGGACAGGGACACTGTCACTGCTCCTGGCCAGCAGCCAGCCAGGGTCACTCAGGAACTTGTCAGCCACCACCCAAGAGGGACCATGGTCCCCAGCTTGAGGTGCCAAAGTTCCAGGAGATCCTGCCAAATATGGGAAGTCCTGGCCGGCTACTGGTGGGGTCTTTCAGGGTCAGACTGGTGTTGCACACGGTGGAGGGTCTCAATATGTCATTGGGCACAGAGCAGTGTTTCCTGTCGATTGTTTCTCTGCTCTCCAGTGATCCCTGGGGAAACCTCAGCAGAAACCATCCCATACTCTTGGGGGACTTCTCCCAGACCCTACCTTCTAGCCTCTCAGTGGGAGCAGGTGCCCCTTGGACACTTACCCATCTGCAGCTTTCCAGCAGAGAAGTAGGGACTTAAAACTTCCTGAATGGAGAAGGTTGAGATGCAATCAGGACTGGCAGGATGGAGATAAAAGGAGCAGACACTTCCCAGCCCAAGGCTCAGCCCAGCCCTCTCTGTGGGGTTCTGAATACGCCCCCCCTTCCTTTCCTGGGGCCCCACCCCCTTCATGCCTTTCCATATCTTCCCTCTTCTGTTCCTTCCTTTCTTTCCCTTCTTCCCTTCCCCTTTCTTCCATCTTACCTATTCTTGTTCCAACAGCTCTCTGTTTCATTTCTGTCTCCGTTTGTTCAACAAAAGTCTGGTTCCTTGCCACAGCATGGTCAGAGTATTTACCCATAACTTCTCTGCTTTAGAAATAATAATCATTGGTGAAATTTAGAAACTACAAAGTCAAATGAACAGAAAGGGAAATAATGAAAAATTACCCAGGCACCCAACCATAGAAAATGACCATTCATGTTTGTTGAAATGTTGAAACCCCTCAGATTGGAATCACTGCAATGACTGTGAATATTTTGGCATTATAATATGCACTGTGAACACATTTCTCCGCTGGGAAATCTACTTAGATCGCACCATTACATCTTCCTGTGGCCTGTCCCTCCATCTCTTTCCCAAGTTTCGCTTCTCCTCTCCCTCCTTCCCAAATGCCAGCTTCTCATTCATGCTTGGGGCTGGCCCAGCCCGCATCCACCTGACTCGTCCTCCTCATGTGTTGTTTCTTGGTGGTGTACTTCAGGCTTCACCTTGTATACTCAAGCATTCACCACTTGCTTCAGTTTATCTAAAAAGTTAAAGCATGCAGCCTTGTTTAGATAGAACCCCCAGGTGATGTCCAGGGCTGAGTACACATTTGGGATCAGAGGAATCCAGCTTGACCTGGATTTCTGTGTCGCATCCTCACATTCAGAGTGACGCTTAAATCTCTATGCGTTCACAGAGATGTGTTACTGTGTACTGAACTAAGAGTCCAAGAGCCAAAGTCAAAGTCCAGCCAAAATCAGCAAAACCTGCTTGGCCCCCAGTCCCCAGTCTGGGAGCATAGCTGCAGGAGTGAGTTGGGACTGTCAGGGGGAAGAGTAGGAAAACACTCATGCCATGGAATCAGGGAGGTGTCTTTCCTATCACTGGCTTTGTATGGCAGTTTTAGTCGGTTTGAAAGGGCAAGAGATGCTAGAGATGTACACTGTGGGGTGTTTACAAGTTGAAAGGCCATCTTATCAAACTGACCCTTCCCAACTCTGACCACCAGGGATTTGTTTGCCTGTCACCTGTCTCTTTGTTTAAGTATTCTTTAAAACAAGGAAATTCTCTGTGATCCCTTCGACTAGGATGATTTCCTCAAAATGGTCCTGGAAGAGCCCAAGAGATTTGAATCTGTTTTGTTGTTGTTGTTGTTTATTTGTTTGTTTTGCGGGACCTGGGATCGAACTTGGGCCCTTGTGCTTCCAAAGTAGGTGTGGTACCATCTGAGCTAAATCCCTGGCCCTAATTTGGGTTTTGAAACAACTCACTCCCTAGCTGTGAAAAGTACTGAATGATAATTGGGTGTAACCTAGCAACTAATTTAGAAGCAAGAACAGTGCAACACAGTTTAAAACATCTGGAGGAACTTTTTGTCTTACAATCAAAGTTTGTGATTTCTGACCCACTGTTATCTTCCCTTGAGTTTGGTTAATATCTGTAACAAATGATGATCTGCTCTATTTAAAAAACAAATTGCTCAGGAGGCAGAGACAGGAGGATTGCTGAGTTCACGGCGGCTTGCCTGGGCACCATAGTGAGCTCAGGGCCAGCCTGAACTACAAAGTGAGACCCTGTCTCCAAAAAGCAAAAAAAAAAAACAAAAAACAGAGAACAAAAAAACCCAAATTGCTGTGATAAAGTTCCCAAAGTCCAGATGTGTTTCTAATGCTGTTTTTCTGATCCACTCCAGGGTTCCGAAATAGTAACAGGTAGCGCAAAGGCTGGGACCTACTTCCGAATTCACATCAACAAGTATAAAATGGTGGAGGACATCACTTGCCTTTCCAAGGAACCTTTCCCGGTCTCCAACTACATCTGCTTGTTCGGCCAGCACGAACAAGCCCTCAATGACCTGTGCGAACGTTATGACCGTAATGGGATCACAGATCTCTACAGGTAGGTGGACTTAACATCAGGTTGTGGGGAGACACATAGGAGCTGCCTTGTGCATGGCATGGGGGCTATGATGTGTCCTGGGAGAGGCAAGAGTGGAGAGATTTGGTCCTGATCATATAAAGAATTCACCAGCAGCATTGGCCAGAGAGTGAAGGGTCATTGGAGGAAGGACAGACTGGGCTGTGTCCACTCCTGGGCCCCAGATGCAGCATCCACAGCCTTCATGCCAAGGAAGGAGGTGGTCACACAACACCACACACCAAGTCCTTTCCACATGTAGCTTCTAAGAGTGGTGATCAGAGCCTGAGAGCAAGATTTGGAAGTCAGATGTGGAAAAATCTGGCCTCGTGGGAGCTCCACAACCACCAATGGCGGGTAGCCCTTTGTCAGGATGCTGGTGAGATAACCCTCCACTGGGGGGCACAGGCTCTCATCTCAGGCTCCAAGACCCTTGCCTGTGTGCGAAGGCCTGGTCTTCTAGAATGGAAGTGACTTATGGACAGAGCCTCCTGCTCAGGGAGGCTGGGAGGCTTCCCCTCTGTCCTCAAAGCAAGATGGTGACAGAGATGAAGGGTCATAGGACACCATTGTCCTTGGAACTCATAAATGTCACTGCTGGGCTCATCATTAATGCTTCCTACCTCTTAAAATTTTTAAATTGTAGGGCCAGGGATTTAGCTTGGTGGTTCTGGTATCTGCCTGGCAAGCACAAGGTCCTGAGTTTGATCCCTAGTACCATACCACAGTGCCAGGTGTGGTGGCTCATGCCCATAATCCAAGCACTCAGGAGGCAGAGCTAGGAGGATTCCTGTCAGTTTGAGGCTAGCCTAGGCTACATAGTGAGCTTAGAGCCAGCCTGAACTATAAAGCAAAACTGTGTCTCAAAAAAAATTTAAATTGTAAAGTACATCATACAAGTTAAAAAGTATTAAAATACATATGCATACTTGAAGGAGAAGTAATACTGGAAATCCAGATGCTGGGAACATGTGTTAAGAAATAATTCCTTACCTGGGGATGTTGAAAGCCACGTCTGACTCTACCCTACCTCTTTCTTGGGAGACAGCCATCCTCCTAAAGTTTGACTTAGTCATTCTTTTTGGGGTTGGAGATCAGCAAACTTTTTCTATAAAGGAACAGATAAGGTCTCTGTTAGTAGTGCTCAGATCTGACTTTGAAGAAAGAAGGTCGCTGTAATTAGTGTCAAACAAAGGGACACAAAGACATATCCTGATAAAAGTTTATTGATCCAAACATGAGCTGGCTAGACTTGATCCAAAGGATACAGTATATAAACCAACTCATTTTAGACATGGGTGCATATACATGATTTCCTAAACAATTTAAAATTGAACAGAATTGTGTAATAAGTTGAATAGAATGCTTCTGAGCAGAATCTCTGGTGTGTGAGGAAAGCCAGCTTTTGTTGAAAACGGTTGAGTAGTGCCACTCATGCTGGTATTTGCCGTAGTGGTCCATTGCTTTTGCCTCTGCATCTAATACTCTTCCTTGTGTAACTGTGTCATAATGCATTTATGGCTTTTCCTTTGATAGATGTCAGTCTTAAATTGGGAAGTTTGGTGCTACTACCAACCTTGGGTGGCCATTGGGTACATAGCTCATGTGTAAAATTTCTGGACAGATGTAACTACTGGGTCCTGGGATACACACATCTTCAGTTTTACTAGCTGATGTCAAAGTTGTCATAGCTACTTCCCACGGTGCAGGAGAAAACATTTGTCACACATGCCTGACACACTTCGGTCAGGTTCAGACTTTCAAGTTTGGCAAGTCTGCAGGGTGCCGAGACAGCTTCCATAGCTTTTCCTTTGTGCTTTGCAGGTTACTAATACAGTTAGAGGCTTTTCACTTGCTATTGGCACTTGTGATAGTTTCTACTTATGAAATTTGTTCATTTTCCTTTTGGGTTATCTTTTTAATAATTCACAGGAGTTATTTATATACCATGGATATGAGCTTGTGTTGGTTACATACTTCTAATCGTCTTTTCATTTTCCCATGGTGTCAATTAACAGATATTCAAAAATATTAACAGATATTCTTAATTTAATGTCACTTCTTTTCCTTCAAGGGTATGTGGGTCATTTTTGTCTCTTTACTCTTCCAAAAAGTTTTATAAGCTTGTCAAGTTCCAGGGAATGGCCCACTGGATTTTAGGAATTTTGGGAAATTAGTTAACTTTTAGGTCCATTAGGTGGCAATTGACCTCTGATGTTGACTTTCAGTATCATAAAATAGTACAATAGGTCTCAATTTATTTGGTCTTTTTCTCATCTTTGAATGGAGACTTCTTGTTTTACTTGGCTTGCACAATTTTTGTTTGATATGATCCAAGGTGCTTTATGTTTTTATAGTAGTGTCATTAGTATTGTTTTAACTAATTGCTGCAGGTGTACAGAAATGTTCTAAATTTTTTGTATAGTTCCATATCTTGCAAACTTGCTAAGTTCCTTCATTCTTTCAAATAATTTAGCTTTAGATTCTCTTAGATTTTCCACATAGAGAAATTATATCATCTGAAAATATAACAATAATTCTTCATTTCCAATACTTTTTACTTTGTTTTTCTTGTCTTATTATATGGGCTGAGATTTGTAGAATGAGGAGTGGTGAACTGTAGCCCTCTTGTATCATTATGAACCTTAAAGGGGATATAATTTTGCCATTTATGTGGCTACTGAGACCTTTTATTGGGCTGGACAAACTTCTTTTTTTTTAATTCTTTATTGGTACATTTTATATACAGCTCACAATCACACACAACATTGGGCAATTTGTACCAGTATGACACAAGTTAATTCTCATTTTTACCCACATCCCTACCCACCCACAGCCCCCATCCCTTATATACATACTCTTTTATTTTCTTTAGGAATCATATTTATTCTTTCCCCCATCAAATTCCCTTTGGATATTTCCTACTTTATAAAAACTATCATACATTCTAGAACTCATTTACATCTATAGGTTCTCATACCAAAGAAAGGATCCAGAATTTGCATATCTGTGATCTATTTCACTTATTAGTGTGCCCTCCATTTGCACATAAATGAATGAATCTTGTCATTCTTTATGGCAGAATAATACTCCATTTTATAAAAATACCACGTCTTCTTTATCCAGTCTCCAGTTGATGGGCATTTGGGTTGTTTCCAAGGTTGGGCTATCAGAAACTGAATTGCTATGAATAAAGGTGTACATATGTCTCTCCAATGTGATTTTTAAAATTCCTTTGAGTATATTCCTAGCAGGGTTAAATGGGACCTCTAATCTTAGTTTTCTGAGGAATCTCCACACAGATCTCCACAATGGTTGCACAAGTCTACAATCCCACCAACAGTGAGGAAGGGTTCCTTTCTGCTTGCAGCCTCGCCAGCATTTATTGTTGATTGATTTTGCAATAGCAGCCAATCTTTGTGGAGTGAGATGAAACCTCAGTGTTGTTTTCATCTGCATCTCTCGAATATCCAGTGATGTTGAACATTTCTTCAAATGTTTCTTGGCTGCTTTGACTTCTGCCTCTGAGAAATGTCTGTTCATTTCAGATGCCCAGTATAGAATTGGGTCTTTAAACTTGGGGAGACTGATTTGTTTAAGTTCCTTATATATTCTAGATAGTAGCTTTTGTCTGACAAACAGCTAGTAAAGATCTTTTCCCACATTGTTGGTTGTCTTTTAGCGGCGCCAGTGGTTTCTTTTGCTGTGCAGAAGCTTTTTAGTAGGATGAGATTCCATTTGTTGATTCTTTCTGTTAGTTCTCATGCTATGGAGGTTTTGTTCATAAAGTCTCTGCCTAAACCAATGTCTCCAAGTTTCACCTAACCTGTTTTCCTTCTTTTTTTTTTTTTTTTAGACAGGGTCTCGCTTTGTAGTTCAGGCTGGCCCTGAGCTCACTATGTAGCCCAGGCAAGCCTCGATCTCAGCAATCCTCCTTCCTCTGCCTCCTAAGTGCTGGGATTACAGGTGTGAGCCACCATGCCCAGTACTGTTGTATGTGGTTATTGGGGATCAAACTCAGGACCCTGTGCTTGCTAAGCAGGTGCCAGAACCACTGAGCTAAATCTCCAGCCCTGCAAAAGATTCTTTTAGAGTTGGAGGTGTGGCTCAGTGGTAGAATACTTGCCTCATCTACAAGACGCCCAGGGTTCAATTCTCAGTACTTCAAAAGAATTAAAAGAAAGCTCCTTTAATGACTGGTTTGCCAAGCTCCGTGTGTGTGTGTGTGTGTGTGTGTGTGTGTGTGTGTGTGTGTGTGTACATGTGCTGGGGCTGACCCCAGGACTATGTGCATGCTAAACACAGACTCCACCACTGAGCCTAGCCCAGTATTTTTATCATGAATGTATTTTTCCTGGAAATAGTATTTAATTTCTGAACCCTTTTGTGTGTAAGGATATCTTCCCAATGTTTTCAAACATAAGCCATATTTTGATAAAGTATCAAATGCTTTAATCTTGAGTTTTTCCCCTTCAAATCTTGGTACATTTGACTGTACAATTAATCCTAAATTTAAAACAGTACAAGGATTTGAAAAGTGAATGTGTTTGCCCCTCAGCTCAAACATTAGACACTAGCTCAACCTTTCTGGAGACGTTTGAGTTCAAGGGAAATCTTGTTCGTTAAAGAAAACTTCTATTGGATGGTGAATGATAGACTAAGAATTTCCTCTGAGAAAGATGTCTCCACCTTTGACCAAATTCAAAGCTGTGGCTGGTTTGTTTGTCTCGGAAAGGTGATTTTGGAACTTGGCGCTGGTGAGCTAAGACCCGTGGCTGGGCGCAGCTGCTGAGTGACGAGAGTAATACTTTTAAAAGTTAATTTGATTTGTTAACAGTGGATGTTTGGGATGGCAAAGCAAGACAGGCGGCACTGGAGGGCAGAGGATGCCGATTGGCATCTGTCAGGAAGCAGCAGGGGGTAGGGAGGTGCCCAGGGTCGCCAGGCCCTGGCAGGCTGGCCCGAGGCGCCCTGTGCACTCACAGCTGCGGCCACGTTCTTCCCAAGTGCCACCGAGCCCCGCCAGGTCCCAGTGCTGACGCTGGGCCCAGCTCCGCCCACCCTGTCTGTTGTCAGACAGACTGGTGAGGCTCTTTCCAAGCTGGACGAGCGGCTTAGCTGATTTTGGCGGCAACACGATTACCGATTGCTTTCCTGGCGTTGGGAGCACCGTTCCAGTCCGGGCACACTCCCTTTGTGCACTTATGTCCACTGGGCACCTTCCTCAGGGCCCGCCGCTGCTCTGCTGCGTCACAGTCAGGGTGCTGCAGGCTCGGTCCCTTCCAGGCCAGGGAACCCTGTGCACCTGCCTCGCGGCCCTCCACCCCCAACCCCGGGCCAGGGCACCACAGGCTCTGGTCGTCCCGTGGGGCCCTGGCAGCCGATTGGGTCAGATGTTGCGGTGACAGGCGAGGCCACCCGAGCAGTGACTCATTTGGAACCATATGGGGACGCAGGGTGGCGGGGGGACAGCTGCCACAGGAGCGAGGTGCTGGCTCAGGTTCTGCCTATATTTTATTCTTTGTGTTCACCTCGGAGTGCCAGTACCAACCATTGGCACTGAAGATGGGTAGAATGAATTCTCCCCTGAGGGGTGTGTGTGTGTGTGTGCGCGCGCGCGCGCGCATGGGGGGCTGTTCAATTAATTCACCACTTCAAAAAAAAAGTCTTCTTTAAAAATGATTTCTTTTCCAGTCAACCAGTATTGAAAGTCACACAACAAATCTGCTTTTTCCCTTAATGTATTCACGTCTCTCAGGTTTCACATGCACACACACACACACACACACACACACCACACGAACACATACACATGCACAGGCCTGTGCCCGCCCTTCCGGAGCCTGGCTGCTTGCTGCCTGCCGCATCTCAGACACATTTAGGGGTACAAGGCCTTTCTCCTGCTGACACTGCTCCATCCTTGAAGATACTGGAGGAAGCAGGGCTTTCAAGCCAGGTGGAGGGATGTCCCCCACCATGGCCGGGACTTTACCCAAGCACACCCTGCCTGTCCCTGCATCCCCACCTCCATCTCATCTACAATGACCCACGCACTCTTCTCTTTGCTCTGATTAACAGCTGTGGCTGCCTGGTCCCCAAGCAGATGCTCCCGCGTGGCCCTTTCACCAGCTGCCATCACTGCTGCGGCCCCAGCAGTCAGCCCCTTGGGGAGCCCACCTTGTGCTGCCCGCGCCTTCTCAGCGGCAGAGCGGGGCGCTGCCGTCCCCGTGGCCCCTCGGTATTCAGTAGACCCCAGCTGGAATTGCGCGGTCTCCGTCAGAAGGAGATGTCGGCTCCTCTGTCTTCTCAAGTCGTCTTACGCTGGGCCCAGTAGTAAACCATACACTAAACCCCGCTTCCTGTGTTCCCACGCTTCTCAAAACCTTGACTACAACTGGCTGCTCCGCCTTGTGATTTCCTCCTGGGTCCTGGGAGGTGCCCGATGATAGTGCCCTCCGGGCCGGATGCTCCTCTTCCTCCGATGCAGCACGGGGCCGGTGTCCCCAAGGCTCGTGTAAGCTTTCCCTGCAGCGCGGCACACTAGGATGTGCCTCCTTCCACTGGTGGACTTGAACTTGTTTCCCCTCATCCGCCTCTTCAGACAGCGCCAGTTTCACGTAGTATCTTTGCACAGAATCTTTTCCCACATGATTTGCTAAAATTAAAAATCCATTCCTTCTCTTCATTTTCTTCCTGGGTGTTTAATTATCCTCTACTTCTCTGCCCTTTGAAAAGCAGCTTCAGCTGGATTTCAGTCTCTGTAGAGGGATGGGCTTATCACTGGTCATTCCTGAGTCCTGACCCAGAAGATTTTTCATACTACCATGAGGCTGAACTAGCATTTGGAAGAGCAGTTAAAGCCAAGACAGCCACATTCCACCCAGAGGTGCAGTCCGTCTGACAGCCCACACCTGTTTTCCTTCCTAGTGTTGTTCTGATCAAAATAAGATGTTTCTCACCTGTCCCCATCTTCCCAGTGTGACACTGTGTGGTCTGTACCTTTTGGGGAGCACGCCAAAGTCAAGGTGCAGAGCAAGGGGCTTGCCCACCCCACACACAGCCCGGAAGGAAAGTGAAAAGTTGGGAACACATGGGGTGCTTTGGGGCTGTGGAGGTGTTTGGTTGGTTGTTTGTTTGTTTTAGTTTTGCTTTGTTTTGCATGAAACTGTCATATGCCTCAATGTTTTGGCATTTATCAGAAATACCTGGATTGAGAATTTCTATAGTTTTGAGATAGCAAAAAGATACAAATTCTTATTTCGAGCACTTTGGTTTTGCCAGTATTAATAATAAGGCTGGCCAGGGAATAGGGCGCATGACAGAATGAAGGAAATGAGTATCCTGGCAGCACAGGGTTTATTTAGTCTAGTCTAGTCTAGTCTAGTCTAGTCTAGTCTAGTCTAGTCTAGTCTAGTCTAGTCTAGTCTAGTCTAGTCTGGTTTGGTTTAGTTTAGTTTAGTTTCATTTTTTGAGACAGGGCCTCATTAAGTACTTCAGATTGGTCTTCGACTCATTATGCATCCCAGGGTGGTCTTGAACTTGTTTAAATCCTCCTGGCTCAGCCTCCTCAGGCTCCCAAATGCTGACAGATGTGTGACAGATGTGTGCCACCACCTCTAGCTTTTTTTTTTAAATATTAAAAGCTATTATTAATGAGAAGGTAAAGAATAAGTCAGCAAATTCAGGCCCAGTTGATTTGGGTCTGAAGGAGGGGCTTGTACATATGTAACAGGCGATGCATCCCCAGCATGTTCCAACCCACCTTCAACATCAGCTGCCGCTGTCTCTGCCACCCTTTCCAGGCAGGCAAGGTCACCTCCTGAGATGGGGAACTAGATGACATTCTCCTGCCAGGAAAGAAAACCAGTGCTCTCACGATGTCTGTCTGTCCAGCCCCGTGCACAGCCAGGGGAGGAGCTCAGCCCAGGTGGGGACCTGCGTCTGGAGGACAGTGTGGGCAAGAATAATCCACCAAGCATGAAATGAGAGTTCATAGGTGAGGCTGATGGACCACATTAGAAAGAAATCCAAACTTTTCATCAAGTTTTATAAAATAGAAATGCCATAAGGTAAAGCTTCCACTGCCACCCCTGCTGTCCACAGATGTATCTGTAGCTGCCACCCTGCCATACTGTCAGGCTGCCCCTGGGCACCCAGTGAACCCTCCGCACCTGTGGGCACTGCATTCGCAGGTTCAACTGTGGGGCTAAGATACTCAAAGAGGAATATGGAATACTGCAAACAATGTAGCATAACAGCTACTTAAGCAGGCAAGTTCCGTACTGTTAGTAAGGCGAAGAGGATTTATGGTACACAGGAGGATGGTGAGGGTCTTTGCAAATACTGTGCCATTTACACAAGGGTGGGAGGAGTCCCAGACAGTCCTCGTGGATACCATGGGGAAGCGGCACATCCCAGGGAGTTACCTTATGGTCCCTACAGTATGTGAAGAAAATGATTACTTCCTTTTTCTTAGAGCAGAAAGGACACGAGTCTCATTCCATTCTGCATGATCCCATAGTGACTTTGTGACCTTGGACAAGGGATAAAATGGGGGGGTTTGAACGATGGCATGCATGCGGCATCGGGCACACAGGGCCCTGTTGACACATGAGCCAGGTCACCCCCACATTGCCCTAGCAACCGAGCATTGGATAACAGCACACACGGGGGTGGTGCTGGCATTTTGTGGTAAACAAGTGGGTTTGGGGATTAGAGCTCGGGCTTCAGTCTTGGAAAGGGTTGCTGTCACTGCCCTCTGCGTTCAGGAAGCAGCGTTCCCCCACCTGTAGCCCAGGGGAGAGGAGAGCCACGGTACATCTTCTTGCAGGGAGAAGGAAATGAGATCAGAGAGTGGTGAGATATTATTGCACAAATTTTTTTAAAACTATATACAATGATACAAATGTGCAGTTCAGTCATTACTTCAGCACCTGTGTTTTAGTCCCGGTCCAAATTCACCTTCCTGGACAAAAACACTTTCAACTTTTCATGCAAAATCCCTTCTGCCTCTCAAGTTAATATAAATTTATTTTGTTTTACAAAATAAATACAGTGCTCCCTTTTTCATCTTTATCTTTATTTTTTATTTGAATCTTTATTGGTACATTATATATACACATCAGGGACACGCATGATATTGAGAATTTATACCAGTATATGACACAATTTAGTTCTCTATTTTTCCCATTCCCCTACCCACCCTACAACCCCCGGCCCCTGCATACATAAGCTTTGTTTCCCTTTTTTAAAAATTACCATTGTATTTTTTCTTCCCTTTGTTACCCCTACACTCCATTTCCCTCTGAATATTTTCTATTTCACAGTACCTACCATATATTCTAGAGCTCATTTACATCTTCAGTTTCTCATACCAGAGAAAAGATACACTATTTACAGATCTGTGACCTATTTATTTCACTTATGAGTATGTCCTGAGTGGCTGCTATCTCGAAATTAACGAGCAGCAAATGCTGGCGAGGCTGTGGGGAGAAAGGAACCCTTCTCCACTGTTGGTGGGAATGTAGACTGGAGCAGCCACTGTGGGGATCAAGGTGGAGATTACTCAAAAAACCTGGATTAGAGATCCCATTTGGCCTGCTATTCCCCTTCTAGATATGATTACAGTGCTTCCTTTAATAATCCAAATGAGAAAATGTTTTAAAATTTGGTGTGAATACAGTTGCTTTATCTTGTGTTTTAAAGGTATCCATATTAAGGTACATATGGTATTTTACATGCTTGTTTTCCTAGCAATGTGTCTCAGATAAAAATTTACTTAGGAAGAGATTATTACAAAGAATTAAACTAGAAATGTAGAGTAGCAATGTGTGGAGTAATATTGTATATACTAAGAGTGGATAGTGTACCTAGTGTATCAAGACACTTTGCAGCAGAAGAGTAGACAGAATAAATGTTTCTATCTCAGGTGCAAAAATTATGTCTTTTCAAACCACTAGGCATCTGAAGCACCTGTAAAGGCTCTGAATATCATTTGAAATTAGAAATTTTGAACTGTGTGAGTTACAAAGTATGTCTAGTAGCTACTATCTAACATCTCATCTTTGAAATAGTTTTCAAGGTTGGATAATGATTTTATCCATGGTTAATAATTACAACTACTGGGCCGGAGGGTTAGCTCAGTGGTTCTCTCAAGCACAAGGTCCTGAGTTCGATCCCTGGTTACCACATATAATGCTGGGCGTGGAGACATGCCCACCAACAATCAACATCGCATACCACAATGCTGGACGTGGTGGCTCACGCCTGTAATCCCAGCACTTGGGAGGCAGAGACAGGAGGATTGCTGAGTTCACAGTGGCTTGCCTGGGCACCATAGTGAGCTCAGGGCCAGCCTGAACTACAAAGTGAGACCCTGTCTCAAAAGCAAAAATAAATAAATAAATTAATAATAATAATAATAATTACAACTACTTTAGACTGTTCTGTCCAGTATAATAGTCCTTTGATGCATGTGGCTGCTTACATTTTAATGAAGGTTAGGACTGAGGGTGCAGCTCATTGGTGGGGTGCTTACCAGTCATGTACAAGGCTCGATTTCCAGCCTAGCATCACTCCCGTGTGGGACAGTGCAGAATGGAACCCTCCATTGCTATGGAGAGTCCCATTGAAAGAGCCACTACAGACCAGTTGTATCCATGGAAGCCCCAGCAAGCAGCTCTGAGCATGGCATTCCTCACAGTGCCAGTTGCCAGCCCCGTTCAGCACCCAGTCCCTGGCATGTCTTCCCATGCTCAGTGATAGTCCAGGTGAGAAGGAGGTGGGGTTCCTTTCTGCACCTGCCTGTAGGGGCTCAATCAGGAAGAAAACTGCTGGATCACTTGCCGGGGTGACTAACAGGGAAGGAGGGTAGTGTTGGAGAAGGGCTTTCTGGGGCCTTTGGTCCCTTTCCAGGCACATGTGGGGCCCCAGCCTCAAAGGCTGGAATAAGGACTCCATGTCACCACCCTGAGTCTCCTTCAATGCTTGTAGAGCTCAGCTTGCCAAACTCCAAGCAGCCCGCCACCTCCCCGCCACAGTTTCTCCAAGAAGTCTGCGTGAACACCGCCCTGTCCTGCTGCTCCATCCTTGGTCTTGATCTGGGGTTCAGGAGAGGGAAGAGTGTGTCAGAACTCACCTGTACCACCCTGAGGGTCTCCATGCCAGCGCTGTGTGAATGTGTGCTGCACGGTTGAGTCCTTCATGCATTCCCCTCCAGGACCTGGATCATTTTAGATTTCTTTTTAAAGATAATTGTGTACATATTGGCTTAATTGTTCCTGTTTTCCATTGCAAAAGCAGTACATGCTTATTATAGAAAATATAGAGAAATATCTTGAAAGCCAAGGAGGGATATGAAGCCAACACCTAATTCCACTTCCAGAACCTATTTCAGATGATGGGCAGGTGAGCAAGTATTTTGAAAGGCAACTTGCAGTTTGGTCCTGGAACTCCAAGAAGACCTCACTGGCAGACTAGCGTGTGTGTCTTGTAGACAAGACCACAGCGGCAGGACTGTCCCTCTCAGGTCACAGCCAAAGTCATGGCGACAGGAGGACCAGAAGCAGAGTGCCCAACTCTGCTCAATCGCTGGCACACAGAAGAAGAGGGATCTCTTTGCCTCACGCTGTGAGCACTGCTTAGAAAAACCAGCCGTTGTGCTTGACTTTTCATTTACCTGTTACAAGAAGATCGACAAAACCCACAATTTATGCTTGGGAAATAACAATAATTTTTCTTCTTTAACAAAAATGCCTGGGGAGCAGCCAGGCTATTTCACGGGAGGAGAAAAAAATTATTAGAACTGTTGAATTCTCATTTTTAAAAATTGACAAGAACTGAGTTTTGTTATCATCTGAAGCACACTGGTGCCCTCTCAGTCCAGGTGAGAGACAGACCCCGTCCACGGGGATCCACACCTCAAGACCTAGGAAACATCAAGGCTGGAAAAAGGCAGCCTTATGAGGTCAGTGTGGAGTCTTCTGGGTTGGTGTGTGTGGCACTGTGGATTGACAGACACCATCTATTTTTAACTGACTCATCTCTACAAAATCAACAAAAGCCTTTGAAGGCCTCTTCCGAAGGAACTGCAGGCTGAGCATCAGGTAGGGGAAGCCTGTCCCCTGGCCCTCAAGTTAGCTTTTCATTGGGTACAGGGTGGTCAGTCCATCAGCACAGGCAGCCTTGCAGGTGACAGAACCTGCTCTGACCACTTTAAACTCAAAGCACTGGACTGCCGGTTGGGGTAATTTATGGAACTCCATGAGTGAGCTGTCTTCCGTCTGATTTCCAGAAAACAATTCAGAGTTTGCCAGAGTGAGCTAGCTAACTACTACTACACACATGCTAGCTTCATGACCGCCCACCCACAGCAGCAAGATGAGCACCCTGAGTTCTGCCCCTTGCCCGTGGCTTCCACCACAGTGGATGACCAGGCCCAGTCTCACTGGGAAGGCAAACAAGGTGTCCACCCCTGGGGACCGTGCCCGCTGTGTCCATCCTCCGTCCCCCAGAGGGCATCCATCCCTTTGCAGGAAACTTGGCCCCAGTAGAACCCACACTGTGTGTGGCCCGAGAAGCCTGGCCTTTCACTCTCCCACCTAAAGACTTGACTGAATCATGCTGTGAAGGGCCCTGGTGTAGCTGGTGAAGCCAGTGTGCCGTAGTCCACAACTAAGTGATGATTAAAGTTTGTATTCCCACCTCTGCTTCCTAAAAAAAAAAAAAAAAAGACTGGTGTAATAGAAAGTAGGAGTATATTTACAGTGTGGCAAATGCAGTGAAAGCAGAAGGGAACTACCCTAGCAGCAGAGTGATGCTGTTAGATGAGGCATCCTCCCTGCTCAGGACACCCACTGAGTATGAGACGTGCTTCATACTTACAGGGATCAGCTGGTTTCTAAAAATAATGACTTCACTGATCAGTGGCCTGTGGCAATTTGAGTCTTAGCCTTTATTTCTGAGGAAGGGGACCAGGTCAGCAAAAGTAAATGTGAGTAACACTTCCATAAGGATGCAGTAGGATAGATTTTTCTCAGGTGCATGGTATATAGATAAGCATGATCTTACAATCATCAGCCACAGACAAGTATATGACAGTTTTACAATGACAATCATGTGTGTTTTGCCCTGGGTTTTTGTTTATGTCCCTCTGCCCCTGCACACTCAGCTGTGGCAAACTGTCTCTAAACAACTCGGTTATATCCCAGGATCAGAGCCAAGAGGGGTTGTAGGAATACTACAAATTCCACACCTAATAAAGTACTGTTCACAGTTTCTAACATCTAATCCACAGCATTACTAGATATCCAAAGAAATAAAAATATATAACCCATAATGAAAAGAAAAAAATCAGTCAATCAAAGCCAACACAGAACTGACACAGATGTTAGGATTAGCTGTTCTGTATCAAGACGGTTGTTAAATTCTCTGCCAGATCATCCGAAAGTTAAGCAGGGGTGTGGAAGGGGTCAGTGGCACTCATCAGGTGAGCATATGTCCAGTACCCACACTGCCTGGGCTTCATCCCCAGCATGACAAAAATTAAAAACTGAGCAGTATATGTAATGAAGCTGCAATGTCTCATTTTAGAAAGTACACTGGATGGGAATTTATGACAGGTTAAATCATGCTAGAGAAAAGATTAGTGAATTTGAAGACATGACTATTAAAACTGCCCACAATGAAACACAGAGAAAAAATAATTTAAAACACGTAGGAGGTCAGCGAGCAATGGGACAATTTCAAGTGGCCTGAAGAGACAGTGACTAGTTTTTTTCCCCCAAAGTTTGATGTAAACTATAAATCTACATGTTTGAGCTCACTGAAATCCAACAAGAAAAACATGAAGAAGTAACACTGAGGATGTTAGAAACTGCTCAAAACCAGTAATAAAGAGAATGTTAAATACAGCAAGAGAAAACAGGCACATTGCTTACAGAGGAGTAAATGCTAATGTGGCAACAGATTTTTATCAGAAATAATACAGACAAACAAGGGAGCAAGTGATTTAGAGCTGAGTGTTTCAAGTTTTAGAATGTATTCATTTCATATTATAAAACATCTCCAGATTTGTACCTGGCCTGAGCCCCTCCTCCTGTTACGCAGACCGCCCTACCCACACCCAACCCTCATCTCCCCACCATTCTCTACCCTCACTGTTCATTTAATTCCCGTTGATTTATTCTTTTCCATCTGGAAACCCCAGCGCCATGGACTGAACTGTGATGTGCTAAAGCTCTTGTGCCTAGAGTGACTATATTTAGAGATAAAGTCTTCTGGATGCTTTCAAGGTTAAATGAGCTCATAAAGCAAGAGTCCTAACCTGCTAGGCTCACAGGACAATGGAAAGAGGATGGTATCGCTTTCTCTCCATCCTGTGAGGACACGGCAAGAAGGCAGCCTCTTTTGCAGGCTAAAAAGGGCCGAGCTGACTCTGGCCAATTCATACCCCACGTTTGGTGCTACTTTGTATCCTCCAAGGTCACCAGGCTGCGTGCAGATGGGCCGTGTGTTTGGGGCCCATTCTAGGCCCAAGGTACCCATGGAGACTCCTGTCAGCAATGACAGCATGACCTCCAGGTGACTGGTCCTGAACACTGACACCAAGCTGGCCTCAAGTTCCTTAGCAGGGGGCATCGAGGACGCCTCCGGGGTGGGCACTGTCTTCTCCTTAGAGGGGCTGTTTCAATGCCCTTTATGCCTCATTTCTCCTGTCTTTTAAAGGGGGTTAGGGCCACTTCCCAGGACTGCATCCAATATGTGAGATCAGGTACAAAAGCTTTGCAGCTCTGAGGGACTGTTCCACTAGCAGCGTCTCCACCCCTGGGTCTGTACGCCCCTAGCTGTCGTCCCCAGTGACACCCTAGGTAGAATAACAGATAACAAAAGCCCCACCATGGACCCAACAACTTGTCTTTCTCTTAAAACACTTTCATCCCCTCCCCAGCAAACCCTGAGCAGTATTTGATGACTTATAATCCACTCCTCTGGTAATCAAGGAAGGGGCAAGCACCGAAGCCACAGCCCACCCCTGCGGCTGTAACATACCCACTGCTTGGAACCTGAGGGTCTCCCAGCCAGCTGCCAGGGCACTACCCACCAGGCCAGGCATGTGCTGACAACACCAGGGGAGAAGAGAGCCCAGCATAGTCACGCTGGCATCCTGGGCCTTCCAAGCAGTAATAATCTAGAAAGCAATCACGAGGAGCAAATCCAAGTAAAATAGGGAACTACCCCTGACTCTGGAGGCTGCCAGGCTGCAGGGAGAAGGCGGCCCTGCTCCTCCTCTGAGGGCCTAATCATTAATTCCCAGCCTTGGGCAGCTACACTGTGGAGCAGGGCTGCAAGGCACTTTCTGCAGGTGCTAAGTGAGCAGTGCTCGAACTCATTGACGACACGAACTGGACTTGTTGCTAGGAATCTGCTGGGCTTTCAGGATTCTAGCTCAGTCTGCCTCCAGCGCATCCCCGAGGAGGCCCTTCCGGCAGCGCTGCCCCAGCATGGACCTGCAAATGGATCTCAATAGGAAGCGGTTCCAGCAGCGGTTTAACATCTGAACTAGTGTGATTGTTTTCCAGTTATGTGCTGGACGGAAGCGTTTGCCTTGGCCTTAATTTCAGTAGTTCAGCCTATGGCACACTAAGTAGGAAAGGGTTTGAAGTGGAGAATCATTTTAATTTTAGGGTTTGAGAAACACTCATTTAAAGATATTATTAGATTAGATGTTTTCAAGAAATACATTGTGGGTATTCTTCCTGGCATAAGCATTAGTCAGGAGGCTCTGTGTGACAGAAACTAGCTAAAACCAGTGGACTAAACCAGCTAAATCCAGAGGAGACTTGAACGTCTCCCAAACTGACCCAAGAAAGGGGCAGGCTGGCCCTGAAGCAGGGCTTTCTGGGGTCAGGGTGTGTGTGAAACACCACTGGCCTCTCTCGGGGATTGACCCCAAGGGAGAGCGCAGGGAGCCCAAGGCTCACACACCCTATAACTGGGGATCAGGAGAGAAGGCACCTCTTTTCTTTCTGAAAACTTCCCAGGTAAGAGCTCAGAATGGGCTGGCTCTGCTGCCTCAGCCCGGGCCACTTTGCCACTTAGCAAGACCTGTGTGGAGAAGTAGGGGCTCAGTGTGAAGGCCCTGGGATCCGTTCCCAGTGCTGCAAAAAAAGGAAAGCCTATGTGGTATGAAGCAGCAGGACAGGGCCTAACTCTCCATGGGGCTGGGGGGGGAAGCCATGGAAGAGAAGCCCTCTGTCTGCTTCCTGGACTGTCCCGACTGCCTGCATGTCCTGTCTGAGACATCTGCAATGGCTGAACAGCTGCGTGGCACCATCCTGCCTTCTCCCCACTCTGCACCACCTGGCTGCCTGGAATCACCACCCAAGTACCCCTGACACTTAATCCTTGCCTCTGGCTCATTTTCTAGGGAGAGCAGGAAAATGCATTAGAATAATGATAAGGCTTAAAATTATTTGTAAAGCTTTTGAATTTTGTGAATCATTCTCACTCCAGATACAGTGGTGCACACCTGTAATCCTAGCTACTTGAGAGACCGAGGCAGGAGGATGGCAAACTTGAGGCCAACTTAGGCAACTTAGTGAGACCCTGTCTCAAAATCATTTTGTTTTCAAAAGAGTGTTGTATATAGCTCCATGGAATAGCACCATGGGCTTGGTCTCCAGTACAAAAATAATTCTCATATCTTCGATTTAAAAAAAAGTTCTCAGAAGATCCACAGGGACTTTGCCCATACATTTCTGCCCAATATTTAGGAATGAACGAGTCTAAATTGAAAATAAAGTTTTAAAAATTATTTAGAATTGTGCTGAAAAAAAAAAAAGAATTGTGCTGAAAAATAATTCAGGGACTCCTGATTAAATGTGGCAGATTCTGACAAATTTACCTGCTCTCCTTCCTGCCACCCGCCCCCAAATAATAGAAAGCCAATAAAAATTTTGCCTCATGATTTGACCTGAAATGCCTCTCAGAGGCCAAATTAAAAGGGTTGGTCCTCAGTCTGTGTGGCGCTATTTGAAGATGGTGGGGCCTTTAGGATGCGGAGCCCAGGGGAGAAAGTGGAGTCACTGGAGGCAGCTCCTTGCAGGGGATATTGGGATTCTGGCCACTTCCTGTCTCTCTCT
Source organism: Thryonomys swinderianus (assembly GCA_004025085.1). Lineage (NCBI taxonomy): Eukaryota > Metazoa > Chordata > Mammalia > Rodentia > Thryonomyidae > Thryonomys > Thryonomys swinderianus. Next base: position 81,361 of record PVIC010000776.1, on the reverse strand, counting down.
TTACTTCCTGAACCATGAAATGGGCAGCCTCCTCCACCATGTGCTCTGCCATCATCAGGTCCTGTCCCAAAGCAACAGGACGGGAACTGAACCATGGACTGAAACTTCTGAAACTGAGACCCCCCATAAGTCTCTCCTCCTTTTAAGTTAATTTTCTCAAGTATTTTGTCACAGTGACAGAATTATGACTAATACGAAATCTTTCCATGTGGCAGCAAATCATTAGACAGGAAACAGCTGTGAGAGAGGGTAATATTTTCAAGAAGAGCAAAGGCCTGCCGTAGAGTGCCCTAGTGGGGGCACTAGAGAAGGAGGAGAGGAAGGAAAGGAAGAGAGAGCGGAAGAAGGGTTTTTAAAAAGAAAAATCTTCACTATGCCAAGAAGTCCGTCAGTATGCCTAAAAGTAGTTAAGTAAGAATTTACCTCACTTCAGTAAGTCATCACATTTTTATCAGAAATTACTTGAACAACTCTGGTCCAAAGCAGCAGAAGTCAGTCAGATCTATAGATACAAAGGTAAAAAGAAGAGGGCACCGCGGAGAGCCATGATTGTGTCACACAGGACAAACAGCAGAGTGTGAGCCTTAGGACAGACCATAGTCTAGCAGGAGAGGGCAGGTGAACCTAAGCAGTACTTGCTTTTCCCTATTCACGTGATTCTTGGCTCAGCTCACAGCTCCCATGTCGCATAGCACAAACTTCAGAGCCCACAGACCCACTTGGATATATCTCAGGCCCAACTCGATTCCCCAGAGGGTGACTGCCTACCGTGGCTGGGTGGCCAGATTTAAACTGTAGCTGCAGTGTCCGGCGATCCCTCCTGAGGAGGGAGGTCCGTGTCTCTTGCCCTTGATGGGCAAGCTTAGGACTTCTTTACTGATGGCCTGGCAAAAGTGAAGGTATCCAGCTTCCCTCTTTTTTTCCTGTCATTCCCTCTTAATTTCCTGGTTTGTCACATAAGAAGCCTGCCTCTGGTCTACCACGGAGGAAGCCCAACTCAGGTGTAGACACTAGAGAAATGTCACAGCTGAGCTAAGCTTTCAAGTCATCCCTCCGGGCCCAGAGAGATGAGTGTACCCCAGTATTCTCTTTCCATCTGAAGCAGAGGTGAACCATCATGGCAGAAATGAGTGTCACTCTGCTACTGAGTTGTGACGTGGCTGGTACATGTGAATCCATAGCTGGAACCCTGGGACCACCTGGCTTCCCTCCTTTGTGGAAACAAGAAGTCACAGTGTGATTGCCACTGAGGGGGCAGCCTGTCCCTCAAGGGGTCAGGAAAGCTGAGAGTGAAGCAGATCCCGACCAACTAACAGTTGGCAACACCGCCCTTGAGGGGTCCATCCATTCCCTGTCCTGGCTTCATGCAGCCTATCACCCGCCTAAGCAAAGGAAAGACAGGGATCGGGAACACCTGGCCTCTCGGTGTCAAACCCACTCTCAATTTTTGCTCCCCACACAGTAAGGTGATAGAAAAGAGGGTGAAGAGTGTACATGCACGTGGCAAACGGCATCAGTGAGTGCCAGCCTTCCCACCCCACTGTGGTCTCCCAGCAGAAACAGGTGCTGAAAAATGGGAACATACCTCAGAGTGCTGGCATCTTCCCTCTGTGGCTTCTCTGGGACAGAGAAGATCATTAGAGGGTCCTTGTGTTGCTTAGCAACCTGTGAATGCTGTTTGCTATTGTGTCATTAATACGACATGAAAGTGTCTCATAGAAGACATTCGTCTTGCATTAATGAAAATCAAGTTTACTAATTTGACACAAAATCTGTTCTTCCTTATGATTGTCTATACTTAAGTAGCATATTTATTGAATTAGACCATGAGTGGTTTTCAGGCTGAAGTCTGTTAAAGTATCATAATAATGACTTTGTTTTCCGTAATATCAGATGGCACATCAGATCACATCTGTGATCACATGCCTATGACTCCTTAGACAGACCACCCTCCACTGAGGTCTTGCCCTGATACCTGTAAGCTACTCTGACAACCAATTTCCTTTCACCAGGCCCTGGCTAGGAGAGGATCATGCACACCACAGGTTAGCTTTCTTCTGAGATCCAGGGTAGAAAGCCTGAAAGAGGCACCAAGGATGAATGGACCCTAAAACATCACAAATAAACATGAGAAACACTGAAGTCACTAAGGCTTCTTTTTCTAACTACTAAAAAAGCCAACCATGACTGTAAATGCATCCATCAGGCACTAAAAGGGGCAGGGGAATGCAGACAGCTCCCTACTTCTAACACAATTTGTGTCTGTAACAAGTGAGCTGTGCAAGTGGGCAAAAGCTTTCTATTTTGGCTTTTCAGAGTATAAGAACATGTTCTCATTTCTTGAGGTACTACTTTAATGGCATGATATTTTTATGACAGTAGAAATTCTACCAGCTAACCTTTCTTAACTAACCAAATTGCTTTTAACTTCTTTCTTTCTTTGTTTTTCTTTCTTTCTCTTTCTCTTTTTCTTTTTCTTTCTTTCTCTTTCTTTCTTTCTTTCTTTCTTTCTTTCTTTCTTTCTTTCTTTCTTTCTTTCTTTCTTCCTTCCTTCCTTCCTTCCTTCCTTCCTTCCTTCCTTTCTCTTTCTTTCCTTCTACATTGTCTCATTTCTTGAGATACTACTTTAATATCATGATATTTTTAATGACTCAGTAGAAATTCTACCAGCTAACCTTTCTTAACTAACCAAGGTGCTTCTAATTTCTTTCTTGTACTGGGGTTTGAACTCATGATCCTGAACTTGCAAGGCAGGTGCCAGAACCACTGAGCTGAATCCTGGCCCTAGTTTGTTGCTTTGATAATTAGCCATATGATTCACATCCTTAATGATACATCTTTTTGTCATATTCCTGCTTATTCTCATTAAAATTTTTTAAATGTCACTATTTCTTTTTTTAGATATGTAGAACTCTTCTATTTTCTTCTCTAATTTTCTGTTTTCCAAGCTTTCTATAAAGACTGTATATTAGTTTTAATTGTTTTTATTGGTACATTTTATATACATTTCAGGATCACAATCAACATTGAGAACTTGTACCAGTACATGACATGATTGTCACTACTTATTCATTGCTCATATATTTATTGAACACCAGTGTGCTGGGTACTTGGAATAGAGCTTCTTTTCTTCACAGATATTTTACCTGACTTAAAAAAAAAAATGCTTCCAACCCTCCTCCAGTGGGCTTTCCCCTCCTCTCCCAAGCCTGATGCCCTGCCCAGTGCTGAGCACTATTCTCAATGTGGGAATGTGTGTTTCTCAAATCAGTGGGGACCCACTGTACATACTTTCTCATTTTGCTTAAAACATATAGATTGAAGGTCTGTCTACCGCAACACACATAGATCTCACTCTGACTAATGGCTTTTTAATATTTCATACAATGGCTAAACCTTAATTTACTTACTTTCCTATTAATAAGTGAACATTTAAGTTTTTCCAATTTTTTTCCTGTTTTTGTAGTAACAATTCCATTAAACATGTGTCTGTGTATTCATGGGTGGAGCTTCTGCACCAGTGGACATGAAGGTATTAATTTAAATTATGTTACCTCAGTGTGATTCCTGGCAGCCATTCATAGAAAGATTGTTTTCTCCTCCCTTGTCAGTACTGAATATGTTCTATGTTTTAGTTTTTGTCAATCTTTAGGAGGCAGAAAGATTAAAAAGAGTGCCTTGTCGTGTTTTCAATTAGCATTTCTTCCATGTGAATGCCTCTTCTCCTGGGTTTATTAGCCATTTGTATTTATTATTTGTGAATTACTTACCACATCCTTTGCCCCTTTTCCTAATAGATTCCCTGTTCCTTTTTTATTTGTGAAAGTTTAGGATAAAATAAGACTAATAATTATTATAAACATAACATCTTCTGTAGTCTCTTTGTTTTTTTTTTTTTTTTTGAGTCAGGGTCTTGCTTTGTAGTTCAGGCTGGCCCTGAGCTCACTATGTAACCCAGGCAAGCCTTGAACTCAGCAATCCTCCTGTCTCTGCCTCCTGAGTGCTGGGATTATAGGCATGAGCCATCACGCCCGGCTCTTTAATTGATTTTTAAGAGCAGTTCCATGCTTACAGAAAAATTGATAAGAAAGTAATGTCACAAATTCCCCACAATCCCACTCCATTCTGCCATCAGTTTTTCCTGTCATTTACATCTTGCATTAGTGAGCTACATTTGATATAACTGATGAGCCAATATTAGTAGGTGATTTTAAGAAAAGTCTGTAGTTTGCATTGGGATCATTCTTGGTGTTCAGTGTTCTCTGAGTCTTGACAGTGTATGATGATGCATACCCATCATTATCAACATGAAGAACATTTTCAGCATCAATATTCCTTGTGTCCTGGCTCTTCATTCCTTTCTGTTCCCCTTGCCACAAGTCCCTGGCAACCACTGACCTTTTTCTGTCTCCATAGTTTAGCTTTTCTAGAAATCTCAAGGTCAGAATGTTAAAGTACACAGCCTCTCACGTGTCCTCATTTCACTTAGCAGTGTGCTTTTATGTTGCTTCCTATGTTCTTGTCATTCAGTGGCTCATCTCTGTAGCACCTAGTAATATGCATTGGTTCCATACTATGCAGTGTTTTAATCCATTCATCTAATGAAGTACTTCTTGGTTGCTCCAAGTGCAAATGGTTATGAACAAAGCTGGTATAAACATTCATGTACAGGTTTTTGTGTGAACATAGGTTTTCAACTCATTTGGGTGTATACCAAGGACCACAGTCTGGGATTCTGTGGTAGATGCCTGTTTGTTTTTCAAAGACACTACCAGCTGTCTTCTGTGTGGCTATAGTGAGTAGAGTTCCTGTTGCCCAGCATGTGGTCTGTGAGTGTTTGGGACTAACCCCTTGTAATAGAAACATCATGGTCCCTTTCAGAGGCTTTTAACTTGCAGTTCCGCATGGATGGATGAGGTTGAGTCAGTTGGGAGCCACAGATTCGAAAGGCTTATTGGAAATCATATAGATCATCTTTAGAGAGCCATCTGCTTAGATCTTTGGTCCATTTTTAAAGTGAGCTGCTTGGTTTTTTTTATTATGAAGAATTCTTTGTGTGTTTTGGATATGAGCCTTTTATCAAATATGAGTTTTGCCAAGATATTTTTACAGTCTGTGGCTTGTCTTATTATTTTTGTTAACTTTCTTCATAAAAGCATTAATTTTTACATCATCATATCTTTTAAAAATTGATTTTGTGTTTCCTTTTTTTTTTTTTGCGGGAGCGGGGATTGAACTTGGATCCTTGTGCATCCAAGGTTGGCACAGTACCACTTGAGCTAAATCCCCAGCCCTAAAATGAATTTTAATGGTACATTCTATATACACAACATGATCACACTTGACATTGAGAATTTGTACCAGTACATGACACAACTTGATTCTCATTTTCCCATTCCCCCGCCCAACTTGTCCCTAGTTAGGAAAATCTCTATCTAAAAATTATAAAATATTCTATTTTCTTCATTGCTTTTGTGGTTCTGTTGTACACTGACATCTGTAAATCATTTGGAAATGTGTGTGTGGATGAGTGTGTGTGTGTTCAGGTGTGTAATCTAGGTATCTAATCTTACTTTTTTCCAAATGTAGAGACAATTTTCCTAACACACTAACTAGTCCATACTAACCTACAGACAACCTACAGAATGAGAAAAATATTTGCAAACCACACATCTAATCAAGAGTTAAAATCCAATATATAGAAGGAACTCATATTACTGAGAGACACATATTCATACATGGCCAGCAGGTCTGTGAAAAGGTTCTCTTCATTAATAATCAGGAAAACAAAACCCAAAACTATAATGTTATGGAAAAGATACCAGTTGTAAATGTTGTTGAAGGCATGGAGGTTGGGGATAGGCATGGGCCCCTCCCAACCCCACTCTCACCAGATACCCCTTGAATGGGGCTTCGTGGCGCATGCCTATAATTGCAGCTACTCAGAAGGCTGAGGCAGAAGAGCCACAAGTTTGAGGCCAGCCTGAACAAGTTAGCAAGACCCTATTTCAGAATTTTAAAGAAATCATAAAAGTGAAAAGGGTTGGGGATATAGTTCAATGTTCTTGGGTCTAATCCCCAGTACCACAAAGAAATGAAAACAAAAGAACCCAGTATTCTTGTTTCCTTCCTTTTCTGATGGAGTAAGTGGAAGGCATCTAACTCTCCAGCCAGACCAGGTCTGGTGCTCTTCGGCGGGGAACCGACAGCCTTCCTGGGGCTCCCCGTTCTTCCTGCCGACGGGGCTTCACGGGCTCCTCCTGCCATCCGTCCACGAGCCTCCGTGGAGAGCCGAGGCACCCTGCGTTCTGCCTGTGGCCCTCTTGCTGTCCATGTCTTGGTCACATCCTCTCTGGGGTCCCTTGACTAGCCGCCACGTCCCCATCAGTCGGGCCAGCTGGACATCCCCACCTGAGTCTTCAGCAGGGGCTTCCGATGCTGTCTTCAGAAGGAAGCAGAGTCGCGGCCCGCCTCCCCCGCCCACCTCTCTGCCCTGAACCCAGCTTCCTGCCCCCTCCAGAGCCAGGGCCCTGAGCATCCACTGCCTCCTTCTTTCCCTGACTCTCCTGGTTTTCCTCCCACATCTGTCATCGCAGCTGAAAGGAAATTCATCGAAACACATACTCAATACTCACGTAATGACTTTAAACATGTCTTAAACATGCTGTGTACATTCCGTCCTATACGTGATATTTCTACCAGGCGCTTTCTATCAATTTGTTCTTAGGACACGTTTGGAGTACTTAATGCTTGCAGTCGACTTGGATGGGTACGTGTGCCTGATGTGAGCGTGATCCCCTCTGTCCCTCTTCTTCGCTCCGCCTTCCCCTTTGCAAATGATCTGTCTTTCTCTTTCCTACTGCATATCTTTTATTTTGTTTTTTAGGATTTTTTAGGATTTTTTAGACTTTGGGCTTCTCATATAAGAGAAGGTAGGCGATATTTAAGCCTGATTTCTCTCACTTAACAGTATGGACTTTTTAAACATAAATAAAGGGCAGTTAACGGAAGGGAAATGAGGCAGCCACCACCGGGGGCTCACTCCGATGGCACTGGCTCACCCGGCAGCCTCTCCCTCACAAAGCACAGGCCGCCTTCATCTGTCCCGGCAGATGCCTGGGTTCCTACGTGCACAAATCCACTTCTTCCCGCGCACACATCCACTTTCCGCCCTGTGGAAAGCAGACAGGAAACGGCAGGGCTGGCGGCTGCAAGGCCTCAGGCTGGCCTGGTTCTCTGCAGCCCAATTAAAGGGAAATGGCTTTGCTTTCTATGAAGAGAGGAGCAGAGTAAGAGCAGAGGAGCTGGGAAGGGAAGCTGGGGCCTAAAAGCTTCCCTTTCCCTGCAGAACTAAATGCCAGCCTCGCCTCAGACTATTAGTCCTGAGCTCATACAACAAATCAATGTGAAGAGCTGGACGACATCCAGGGCACTCGATTTAGCCTACGAATTCGATTAATGCAGCTCTTAATAAACTGAGATGTGCAAAGAATACTGCAGATGGAGTAGAAGGGAGACACTTAGAGCTCCGTCCCAGTCGCGCCTCTGCCCGTGCAGGCCCTGTGAACACCAGCTGGACCTGGTCCCACCAGGGTGGAAGGGATGTGTGGTGACGTGGCGAGCGTGGGTCAGTCCACGAGCTCCAGTAGAAGCAGCGCTCGAGCATACCACACTGTGGCGCTTCAACACAAAACCGGCTTGCTCCGGTGAGTCAGGCAAACGTCAGACAGGGCAGGGAAAGATCCAGCCCACCTGAGCGCTGGGGCTCCTGGGCCTAGGCCGGAGCCAGTCCGTGATTCCTGGTTCACCCCCCGGTTCAGCGGGACCTGAGACAGAGCACAGAGCGGGCCTCCACTGTGACAGCTTGAATTTCCCTCCCCTCAGCCAAAAAGCAATCAAGGCCTCAGTTTGATGATTTCCATAGAATTCTTTTTTAAATCTCCATCTAACATGTTAGTGTGTAGAACTTCGTGAAGGTTTGTTATGATGTCCCCCTTACTTTTACTGCTTTGTAAAACTGGAGGCAAATTAATTTGTGCAGACGATGCTGCGTGGAGGAAAAGAAGCTGCTAAGAAGAAACCTGCTGTTCCTTCAAAAAAAGTTTCTTTTAATTAACCAAAAAGTGTTTTAGTGATTTCTTTGGTTTGTAACCTGCATCAGAAAGACTCAGAGCTTCTTGTGCCAACAGGATAATTAAGAGCAACAATAATCATTTCCGTGGATCCTGCCTGTGCCAAGGGCAAAGCCAGGTCTCACCTGGGGTCCTTTTAATTGTGATGGAGGTCTTTGAGGCCAGGGTTATCATTGTCCCCATTTTTCAGCTAAGCAGGCTGAGGCTGGAGAGGTTGAAGTCAACAAGCTTAAGGCTACACAGCTGATGAGCCGAGGTAAAAGGAAGGGAGTTATCAGTGGGAAATGGAAGCAGAGTGGTAAGGTGGGGTGGGGAGACAGAGAGAGTGCAAGACCAGCGCCTGGTCCTGGGTGGATGCGGCCACCTTGGGGAATGGACCATTGGGCTGGTGCCCCCTTGACTTGGCACACTCGGAAGAGGCAATGTCAGTGTGTGGATTCACGAGCATCTAAGACACTTGTATTCATCCTCCCGTGTGCACCGCAGGCTTTGCTTGGCAAAGTACCCAGGATCCAGCAAACAAGTGAGCAGCAGACAGAGACGTTCAGGACAGTTCTCTAGAAACATCATTTCTTGTTGGGTGTGTAGTGTAGTCTTGGCTACTTAGGAGGCTGGTATGAGAGAATCACTTAGAGTCATCCTTGGCAGCATCATAAGACCCCCGTCTCTTTAAAAATAAACAACAGAAGAGAAAATAAATATTTCTGAAAACTAAGACTCTAGTTGCCAGGACAGCAAGGAGTCTGAGGCTCCACTGGTAACACATGTGCTTGAATTGTACAAGGAAGTTTAGGATTCTGTGTTCTTACAGGCACCAAGGAACCCCAGGACATGCCCCACACCAATCCCATAGATGTGGAGCAGGTGTTTCCCAGCACCATGGCGGCCATGGGAGGGTCCCCAGGGAACCCCCTTAAAACAGTATTCGCTTCCAAGTTCCCAGATAGACTGGGGTCCTTGGACAGACGTCTCTGCAGCATTAGAGAGACTCTTGAAAGCCCTGCAGAACGTGGTCAGTCTCTTAGTCCATTTGCTGCCACTGTAACAAAATACCAAAGTTGTAGTTAATAGAGGAATGAGGTTTATTTGATGTGCAGTTTCAGAGGTAGGAAGCTCAAGAGCACAGCTTCCTGAGTGAAAGGACACTGTGGTGGCCACCATCCCAGGGTGGAATTTGGTCTCAGTACCCCTGCGTCCCAAGCCATTTATGGAGCATTGAATGCCTGTCCTCCTTTGGGGCCAAGTCCAGACTAAAAACCTGAAACCACAGCCGGGGGATGTTCAGAGGATACTTAGCATCCTGTCATCTGTGTAGATTCTACCAGGTGACAGTCACGACTGGCTTTCAATCAACTCGCTGGTCTTGCTTTCAAAATTACCAGTCTTACCTTTCTAGATCTGCTTCCAAGTAACACAAGATATCAGTTAGATATGCATTCTGGCAGCTCAAGTTGGACTTGAGGAAAAGTTTACCGTTTGGGGGGATTGTCATAGAGCCTCAGAGCTGTGTCTCTTCGCGCAGTGTGGCATCCCTGGGTAAACTGAGGTCGGGGGCCACAGTTTCACTCCCAGCTGAACAACACTCTCGCCTCAGCCTTCTCCTGGAGCCCTTTCACAGGGTGCTGCCATAGGTGTGCCAGCGTGTCCACCACCCTCCACTGGTACATAACACACTTTAATATGGCACGAGTATAACTGCTCTTATGTAACAGCCATTGACTAGTGGTGGAGAGCGGCTCTCTGGGGGTTCCCCCTCCCTTCCTTGCTATTTTGCAACCACCTAAGAGAGGCGCTCTGGAAGACACTGGGCAACAGCGATTGGGGCAGTAAGTCTTCATGGGAAACAACAGATCCGGAGTCAGACTTGTTGAAGAGTGAAATGAGGCAGCACAGTAGAAAGGGCCAGAGGAAAATGGGCAATGGAAATAAAGAAAAAGGGTTTAGGAAGGCCTTATTGAACTTGCTAGGATGGATGGATGGGTGGGTGTGTGGATGGATGAATGAGCAGGTGAGTAGGTGGATGGACAGACAGATGGGCGGTGAGGAAAGGAAGTTAGGGCACAGTTTTAGTGTTCATAGCATGTACATGAGTGTAGAGAAGAGGACAAGGGCAAGGTGGTTTTAGAAAATGCATTTACAAACCTGCCTCCATCTCACCAGAACCTTAGACTTGGCCTCCCAGACGCCTGCTGCGGCCCACATGGAGGAGCAGGGCTGACTGTGCCAGTGGGACAAGGAGGTGGCCCGAGCAGAGGAATGAAATCAGCCACAGAAAGCAAAGATCAGCACTGCCTAATCGAGTTTATTAAAAAAGGCCTGAAGTTCAAATTCGAAACACCCTACAGGGCAAAGCCAGGGCTTCTCTTTGCTTCCGTGGTGTTTCTCACTCCTTCCTCTCTGCCTAGCACACATTAAGGCAGCACAGGAAGGTGGCAGGTTTCTCAGAGGACAGCAGCCATGCAGCCCCACTCTGCCCCTGGGAGGCCAAGTAGAGACCTGCAGCCTCAGGGTGGGATCCATGCCTTTCAGAGACCCCCTTGACCTCTCACACCTCATGGTTGTGCTGTTCGTCAGTCTGTTTCTCTCGGCCTGCAGCATGGCCAGTGTCTGGCAGTCGTCAGAGGTCACCAGGGCCTACATACCTGTCAATAAAGCAGCTGGAACAATCGAGGAGGGGAGCTCAGTGATGTGTAATCAATTGCCTAATGATTGGACCATATCGACCGGAAATGGTTAATTCAGTCCCGCGAGCTGACCTTTCTCTAGTGCTTCTAGAAAAGGCTATGTCGGGAAAAGTGAAGGGGGTCATTAGTCTCCTATTTAGGAGACTAATGTGTGGATGGGTTTTCTTGTGATGCTCACACCCAGAGCCTGAGAAGCCACTTAAAAGTCAGCAGCAGGGCAGAGCATGAAGGCTGTATCAGGCTCCTGCCTTTGAAGGCTGGCTGGACACAGAGTTCATGAGGCAGTGCCCAGCGAGTGACAGGGCAGAAGGGCACCAGGTGACCACAGCGTCACTGAGGGAAACGACTAAGCACGAGCCAAATGTTTCAAGGAAGCAGAAAGGCAAAGTGTCTCCACAGTGACACAACAGACCCACCTGGAGAGCAGCAGGAAGGGACCCTAAGCCTCCCGTGTTTCCTGGTGGCTCCGAGGAGGGAAAACCAGAGGACGTGCTTGGCTTGTCATGGGCCGGCAAGACCCATTGTGAAAAAAGTAAGTGCTAGAACCATCCTAAGAGAGCAGCAAAGAGGCCAGGGAGCCCCGCCCAGCCACCAGCCATGAGGCCTTCTTTGGCTTTGTTCTGTCCTGAGCGTGGCCCCGAATCCAAGGAAAACATGCTGGCAATTGGCAGAGATGCTGTGAAGGACTGGGGAGAGATTCGGAGCTTCGGACCTCAGCAACATGCAGGGAAGGGAGGATCTCGCTGCCCACGGGCTCAGGAAAGCCTGTTCTGTAGGAGTCACCAAGGCTGAGAAAGGCCAGAAAAAGGAAGATGAGGAGGAGAAAGACAAGAAACGTGAATTGGTTACCCCAGCCCCATTTATTTTTCCTTGTCTATTTTAAAGTATGTAGTACCCGTGAATACCTGTCACTCCTTGTAAAGGTACACAATGAAACAAAAGGCTATGTGAAAATTATTATTATTATTTTTTTTTTTTGAGACAGGGTCTCGCTTTGTAGTTCAGGTTGGCTCTGAGCTCACTATGTAGCTCAGGCAAGCCTCAAACTCAGCAATCCTCCTGCCTCTGCCTCCTGAGTGCTGGGATTACAGGTGTGAGCCACCATGCCCGGCACTGTGGTATGCAGTATTGATTGCTGGTGGGTGTAAGTCTCCATGCCCAGCATTGTATGTGGTTACCAGGGATCAAACTCAGGACCTTGCGCTTGTGAGGTAGGTGCTAGAACCACTGAGCTAATCCTCTGGCCCCATGAAAATTATTTTTAAACTGCACAGTGTCTTTTTAAGCTTAAAGTAATTCTTTTTTTTTTTTTTTTGTGGTACTGGGGATCAAACTTGGGCCCTTGTGTGTCCAAGGTTGGTGCGATACCACTTGAGCCCTTACTAATTCTTAATTCAAATTAAATGAAGACCATTTTCATCCATAGTCACCGTATTCTTACCCATCCATGTTTCCCAAAGATTTCTTTTTTATTTCGTTTTAGTTTCTGTTTTTTGATACAGGGTCTTACTATGTAGTTTAGGTTGGCTTTGAACTCATAGCCATCCTCCTGCCTCAGGCTAAGTGCTGGGATCACAGTTATGCACCACCATGTGCAATCTATGTAATAACCAGCCTGGTTTCTAAGCAACTGCTGGGTAGTTCCTTCATGACTCCAGCTAGTCTTCTTTTTCTGAATATGAAGGGAAAGAAGTTAATATTTTGTTATTTAATTTAAATTTATAATTTTTACAGAAATATAAATGACCCCAAACTCAGCTCTAGGCCCAACTGTGCCATGGTACTTTGTGACCTTGAGAAGCCTCCCATCAGCTTTGCAAGCTCAGCCTAATACTTACAATGCTTGAATTCATGACTTTTTGATGTATGATCATGCAAAAGCAATAAGCACTCAGTACCAGCTTTGAGTTTTGATTTTTTTTTCCTGGGATGGTGATTCTGTAGTTTGATTTCTCTTCTAGATGCTGAGGCAGCTCCAGGCCAGCCCATGGTCACCATGGAAACAACCCCTCTATAGTGTCCTGCACTGCTCTTGGAGTGTGGGTAGCTGAAGGGCATTCAGCGCACTCTCCTCCTACACTGCTCTTGCCTAAGTCTTAGTCCCTTCCCCATTACTGGGACAAAATACCCCACACATGCACCTTAAAAGAGAAGAGGTTTATTTGGCTCCCGGTTTCCATGGGTTCAGTCCATGGTCAGCTCACCCAAGGCAGAAGCAGCATGGTAGAAGGGAATGGTGAGCAGAGCTGCTCATGTCACAGTGGCCAGGAAGTAGCAAGAGAAGGGTAGAGCCAGGGACCAGAAGCTACCCTCCCAGGCCACGGCCCAGTGACTGCCTCCAGCCAAGTGTCCAACTTCCTCTCCCACCACCCAGGCCTTGTTCAAACTTGGATATATTTTCAGAGGATTAAGGTCAGTGGTACATTCAGCTGTGAACTATATCCATGGATTAGTCCACTCAGAGTATAGCACCCCATCATCCAATTGCCTTCTACTCACATGACAACTTGGGGGTACATTTTAGATCTAATATGACATTGTATGCAAGGCACTTTTTTCAGGCAGAGGACAGAAACAAAAAGCACAAGAGTCTTCTATGGGGGTCCTAAACTTTTTTTTCTAAAATCTATATATCAAAAGAAATAATCTTCATGTGACTCAGTGCAGTGATGAGTTACAGAGTCTGGTTCAATTCAGAGTTGTCTCCACGTTAATGGCAAGGGCTGCCTGTTGCTCTCTAGGCTAACCATAGGTGGCCTCAGCCCCAACCCTGTCACCCACTTTGGATGCGGAGGAGGAGCAGACCTGTCCTGTACTTTCCCTGCCCCGAGTGTGTGTCCAGAGCCCGGGGTCTCTGCCAGCCACCATGGGGACCCAGAGCTCAGAGCACGGTCACATATGTGTTTGCTGCAAGAGCTGTGGCAAATTTGACATGAAGAGTTCTGATGTTGGGACAGAGTTTCCCAGCTAAATACTGGGAACAGTAGTATTTTAAAAGTACTTTCTTGAAATTATTACATATCTTTCATTCTCTTTAATAGAATTCAGTTTTCTAAAAAAGTTAATTTGTCAAAGGTTTAGAGGAGGAAGGGAGAGCAAATGGGTGGGTACAGAGGTTTCTTAGGGTATAAAACACTTCCATGTGACACTGTGACAGTGGGTGGTGGCACATTGCTCAAAACCCACAGGTTGTACATCACCAAGAACATGCCCTCTGTGCACATGGATGTCTGTCAGTAGTGCCTGCAAAGTGTCCCGAGTGGTGAGGAATGAGGCCGGGTGTCTGGAAACCCTACTTTCTTTTTTTTTTTTTTTTTCTTTTTGAGACAGGGTCTCGCTTTGTAGTTCAGGCTGGCCCTGAGCTCACTGTGGTGCCCAGGCAAGTCGCCGCGAACTCAGCAATCCTCCTGCCTCTGCTTCCTGAGCGCTGGGACCACAGGCGTGAGCCACCACGTCCGGCACTGTGGCATGCGGTGTTGATTGCTGGTGGGGGTGTCTCCACGCCCAGCATTATATGTGGTCACCGGGGATCGAACTCAGGTCCTGCGCTTGCGAGGCAGGCGCCGGAACCACTGAGCTAATCCTCCAGCCCTGGAAACCCTACTGAACAGCTCTAGGACGAAAGGCCATTACCATACAAAGATTCAGAAGTTTTACCAGGGGCAAACAAGAACTCGGAACCATGGGATGAGTCAGCTGTCAGGACTGCGTGGAGAGTGGCAGGACCACGGCAAGCAGCAGACAGGAAGCCGGCTGTCACCGCTGTTGCCACCAGTCAAAGGGCAGCTGTGTGGCTTCTTGAAAACAACATCTGAACTGAGCGGAGCCTGTGAGGGATGCAGAGGAGGCTGGTGAACAGGCTTGTCTGCTGGGCAGGAGCTCGAGGAAACCGTCCTTTCCTGCCAGGCCAGTAGCAGCCTCCCTGCCTGCGGAGGCGCGGATGGCCACCTGCCTGCTTTTGAAGCCAGGACCCGGTTTCATCCTGGCTGAGGCTGTAGCAGTTCACACACAGCTCTTCCCTTTGGCAGCCAGGAGGTGAAAACGTTGACCTTTCGTGGTTATCCTGACTTAGGAAGAGCTAAAAATCCCACAGCGCAAGGTCTAGTGAATCAGTTGGATGAGTACACGGTGTTGTGTTTTTAAGAGCCCGCCTTCCTTTTGATCGCTCTTGGCAGCAGCGTTCACTGTACCTTTGCTCTTGTCTCAAAAAGGCACAAAACAGGATTTCTGGAACTGCTGCAAAGAGCGTTGAGAATGATAAGTGTGATTGAAGGGAGGGGAAGGATTTTGAGGTGGATTCATGGCAATGTGTCTTTTACTGTAATAAATTTAAAAATTTTAAGCATATGCATTATTTTTTCATCACATTTCATACATAAAAGTGGCTGCTCCTGGTGACTCCTGTGAACCCTGGTGCCAGGTTTGCTTCTAGACGAGGATCCCCACGTGTTTTAACCCTGGTGGTGGTGGGGAGGGTAAAGATGTAGGCAGAAGGGAACAGCGAGTCTCCCAGGTCACTGCTAACAGCGTCACCAAACAGGTCATCAGATACGATTGGCCTTTCTGCTGGGCACAGGGGCACCACAGTCGAGAGCCCCAAGCCAGCCTGAGACAGCTCTGCAAAGCGTCTGACTTCCTTTCCAGCCACCCGGGCCTTGTTCAAACTTGGATGCGTTTTCAGAGGATTAAGGACCTTGTGCTCCTACAGCAGCCTGTGTCAGCTCCTTGGCCAGGGCCTCTAGACCGTGGGCAGGAGGGTGGTTGCCTGGTGCAGGCAGCTGCGTCGCGCTGCAGGAAGAGCATTTGCCTCGGGAAGCAGCGGAGCTGTCGGTGTGGAGCTTCTCTGGTGCGAGGCGGAAGCACAAAATCAGGTGCAGGAGTGGCCGTGGACCCTGAACCTGAGCGGCTGGGAGGGACAGAGACAGACCCAGGGCCCACTGGGTCTCAGGCAGGAAGGAAGGTGTTTCCGGATGCGCACAGTCCAGCCGCGCCGTGAACCGGGGAGGTTTCTGCAGAGCGGCCTGGGCTCCAGACCGAGGCTTTCTGCACAGCTCTGGAAGCTGCCGTCGGGGAGGCTGCCGGCCACCCCAGCGCGTTCCTCCCGGGGAGCACCACCCGCTGCCTGAGCTGCCCAGGCGCCCGCCTGCCCCCACATGTCTGGCCTTGCTCTGCCTGCCCACGTATCCCCACAGCCAGTGCTGCCCCGCACCGAGCCCTTCCTTCCTGTCCTTCCCCAGCACTTGGCACGCCGTCCCCCTTTGTCACCTAACAGGCTGCCTGTTCAGCACTCTTAGGCCCAGGACCCCAAGAGGCAGGGCTGTTGTCCTGCTGTTACACTGTCCCCAGGGAATTCTGGGGCCCTAGTGGCCACGGATAAGGATTGGTGGGGCTGGCGGTTGGACAGACCTCGGGCAGCCGTTAACCAGAAGGTAACCAAGAGCCTGTTCTGATCAAGTGCACAGGGGACGCAGTAACCCATCCAGCTGGTGGCTGCTGATCCTAACACACTCTTGTCACCATGTTCCTCTGCTGTTGCCTCACTGACCTGTGAGATTTTCACCCCTGTCCTTGGTTTTCATTCTTGGGAAAAAGAAGCAACTCATCTTCACAGGGCTCTGATTTTCCTTCCCCTGTGCTAACACGCGGTCTCCACCAGCAGTGGGGACAGCACCTCACGTCTGGATCGGGGCTGTGCCTCGGACCCTGAAGTTCCATTTCCTGTTCCAAGACACCCGGCACTAACATACAGATGTAGAATGTCCTTAAACGTTCTTGGTTATACCTGTAAGAAATAACCTAGATTTTCAGCAGCCTCCTGTACGCAGCAGACAGCCATGTTGTTCTCCTTGTAAGACAGTGAAAAGTTAGCAAAAGAGCAGCCCCCCCCAAAAGAAAACAGATGCAATTAAGCATCAGCATAATCGTGCAAAGACCATGTTGCGACACCAAGGTGGCCTGTTTTTCTGGCCATTATTCATCCAGAAACCTTAATGATGAGCAACCTTTGTGTTATTGTCTACCCAAATTTAATTTGTTTATGCAGCAGTTCAGTTAATCCTGCAATCTGCTTTTCTCAAATGAGGGCAGATAATGGAGACACCGTTCTTTACAAGTCTTCAGGCTTTTAAATTCTGATAAAATCAGGGTTCTTCACTGGGTCTTGCCCCGGCTCTGAATTAAAGCACTTTAAATGTAATTATGGAACCTGGACTTACATCAGGAACATCCATTTAAAAAATTGATTGGCCAGGCTGTTCCATGAGGCATTTTATGAGCAAACGATTGCAGAGGGCCCAGAACTGTAATTTATCAAGGGAAAAAAAGCAGGTAAATACTTTATTAGCGATAATGAGAGGGTTGCCAGCTAACTGCACCTCTTCCTCCCCCGCCAGCTACTTCACGCAGCCCTGGTGCATGGCCCTACTCCACGATCGCTTTATCGACCTCAGGAAGGAGCTGCGCCAGATCCTGGCCTCCGAGCAGGTGAGAGTGATTAATGGACCGCGGCTGTTCCTCGCAAATCAGCGCGGTCGATCGCTGTTGATCATTTGGTCTCGCCCCGCCGTTCCCATTTTATGGCTTCACTTTCTAAATCAACTGTACTCCCCCCAAACAGACTGTGAAGCATGGAGGTTGACAAAATTTCAGGGAGGACTTTTCTACTTAAATTCTCTTTGTGGAGGTGGCAGGTTTCTTTTTTTTCCTTTACAAATCACAGTATTTTCACAATCAGCCAACGGCACTGGCCGGAAACCAGGTGTGCACGAAGGTGTCACTGCTTTAGTTTCTGCCTGCAGCGGCCGGGTGTTGTGCACCTATTGTCTTGAAGGTGTCGTCCCAGTGACCAAACACACTTCTTTGTTTTTGTTTTTGTTTTCTCCCAGCAGAGTACTGGGAATCAATCTCAAAGCCTTCACACTGAGCTGCATCCCCTGAACCTTTCCTATTTTTTTATTTGGGCAGAGATTTTCACTGAGTCACTAAATTGCCCAGGTGGGGCTCAAATTTGTGATCCTCCTGCCTCAGCCTCCCAGAGTGCTGGGATTACAGGTGTGCACCACCATGCCTGTGGTAGAACTCACCCCTTTTATAACTGACACTTCTTTCTCAAAGCAATGTAGAATTTACTGGAAGTTAGGCTAGTACCTCAAAGGCTCCAACCTCAGGGAGAACTGTAACTGTCTGGGGTTATTTTCTCCAATAGCAGAACCCTCAGCCCAGCTGCGGAGAGCTGAGGCCTATGCTCAGAGGGTGACTGGTGCCTGACTCGGGGCACATCTTTCACAGCCCAGGCCTGGCCCCCACTTATATCCTACCTCACCTTTATGTCTGCACAGGCAACTCCTGTGTTGCCGCCATCGCCAGGGCTCTGGGTGGAGGCCCCACAGTGAACATCACACACAGGATCTTGTCCCCATTGAGTACCCAACATTCCGATGTATCATCCACCCTCACTGCAGTGGGGGACAGGTTCATTGTCCCCATCCTGACCTCGCCATGAAGAAACCAGACTCAGACATGTTTAACCCATGTGGGTCACACAGCTGCTTAAGGCCTTCAGCTTCAAACCCAAAATTCCCCCACCCAGTGGGGATAAGGGTCCTGAGCTACTCAGGCCAAACTGCAGGCCTCAGGGAACCTCTTCTGGGGTGACATGGGCCTTCAAGGTCTGAGCCACATGGGCACTTCAGGGTTCACCAGGTCAGACCCAGCAGGTAAGTGGGAGCCCTACAGTCACATGCAAAAGTCAGATACTCTAAATGGCTCAAACTGAGGCTTTCACACCGGCCCCTCCAGCTCCAAGGGACACTGCAATCCATGCATCCACCATCCCTACAGGAAATGGAATATTTTTCCCAGGCTACTTTATGTTTCATTTGCTAAGTTTGGTCAAAACTATTTAGACGTATTAGTAGTTCTTCTAGTCTAAAAAGTACTTGTTCTGTTCATGAAAAAGTCATTCTTTGACCTTTGCTGAAAGTAAAATATAAAACTATATTTTCCCTGGGCCGGAGGGTTAGCTCAGTGGTTCCGGCGCCTGCCTCGCAAGCGCAAGGTCCTGAGTTCGATCCCTGGTAACCACATATAATGCTGGGCATGGAGACACGCCCACCAACAATCAACACCGCATACCACAATGCCAGACGTGGTGGCTCACACCTGTCATCCCAGCACTCGGGAGGCAGAGACAGGAGGATTGCTGAGTTCACGGCAGCTTGCCTGGGCACCATAGTGAGCTCAGGGCCAGCCTGAACTACAAAGCGAGACCCTGTCTCAAAAAGCAAAAAAAAAAAAACTATATTTTCCCATTTTCAATTCTTCTTTTTCTGCCTTATTTTTTATTATGTTTTCAACATCTTTTTTATTAGTTACATTCGAGATATATAATGAATAGGCTCTGTGGATATCTGGTACATGGGTATAACATCTTAATTCTTTCTACTTTCCCTCTCCCTTCCACCTCTTAGACTCCTTCCCATTTGTAAAAAAAATCTGTTTCCTTTTACCTACCTTTTATTGTGCTCTTTAATTTGTTTATACTTTGTGTTTCTCATCTAAGAGTAATAAATTTGTGTGTCTGATTAATTTCACTTACTACTAAGTTCTCAAATTGCATCCATTTCCTTGTGAATGCCTCAAACTTATCTTTCTTTTTTTTTTTTTTTTTTTTTTTTTTTTTTTTTTTTTTTTTTTTTTTTTTTTTTTTTTTTTTTTTTTTTTTTTTTTTTTTTTTTTTTTTTTTTTTTTTTTTTTTTTTTTTTTTTTTTTTTTGAGACAGGGTCTCGCTTTGTAGTTCAGGCTGGCCCTGAGCTCATTATGGAGCCCAGGCAAGCCTCGAACTCAGCAATCCTCCTGTCTCTGCCTCCCGAGTGCTGGGATGACAGGCGTGAGCCACCACGCCCGGCACTGTGGTATGTGGTATTGATTGCTGGTGGCCGTGAGTCACCACGCCCAGCATTGTATGTGGTTACCAGGATCAAATTCAGGACCTTGAGTTTGCCAGTCAGGCGCTGGAACCACTGAGCTAAATCTCTGGCCCGAACTTATCTTTCTTTATGGCACAGAAGTACTCTGCTATGTGTAAATACCATGTTTTCTTTATCCAAGGACTTTTTGATGGACATATCAGCTGCTGCAGGATTTAAATTGTGCTGCTATAGACATGGATATGAGTACATCACTGTCTTATGATGTTTTTAATTTGTTGAGGAAGATACTTAGGAGGGGAATAGCTGGGTCAAGTAGAATTTCTACTTCTAATTTTTTGAGGAATCTTCATACTAATGCCCATAATGGCTGTACCAGTTTACACTTCCACCAACAGTGTAGCTTCCCTTTTTCCCTGCAGCCTCACCAGCATTTATTATTCCTTCTGGGGTAAGGTGCAATCTCAAAGTTGTTTTAATTGGCATCTCTCTAATAGCCAGCAACACCAAACATTTCTTCATGTATTTCTGGGCCATGAAACACCACATGTGAACAGAACTACACTCCTCCCACATCCTTTACATCATCTCTAGATTGCTTATGATACCTAGTTCGATTAAATAACTGATGTGCTGTATTGTGCATGGGGTAATGACAAGAACAAGTCTGTATGTGTTTAGCAGATGAGACAGACTGTTTTCTAAATATTCCCAAGTGACAGCTGGTTGAGCCCCCAAAGTGGAACCGTGCAGTGGCTGTGAAGGGCACCCGTGAGGGTCAGGGATGTCAGAGGCCCAGCAGGTCCCTGTCAGTCATCCTGGGGTGTGAGGAGGTCAGGGCAGGTGGAAATCAGAACCAGAATTCCAGATGCAGTGCTCTCTGAGCTCTGCCCAACTCCTCACATACCTCCTTTCCTCTTAAGGCAGCAATTAGACTTGGGTGCTGAAAACTACAAAACATGACTGGTGTTACCAAAGACCAGGAGAAAGTGGAAGGCATCTCTGCTCCTGGAGTTACAGGCTTCCAGTGTTCAGAGTGCAGAGTCACCAAAGCCATCTCCAGGTGCAGCACGATCCCATCCAACTCTCTAGACACTCCTGAGAGAAACGTCAGAGTTCATATGGGAATTCTGGAACACCAGACACCCAAGTCCATCTTGGGGAAATAAGAAAGCTGAAAGCCAGGCATGGTGGCTCACACTTGTAATCTCAGCACTCGGGAGGCAGAGGCAAGAGGATTGCTGAATTCAAGGTTTGCCTGGACTACATAGTGAGCTCAGGGCCAGCCTGAACTACAAAGCGAGACCCTGTCAGAAGAGGAAGAGAAAGAGGAAGAGGAAGAAGAGGAAGAAGAAGAAGAGGAAGAAGAAGAAAGCTGAGAGTACTCACCCTCCTTGACCTCAAAACCTGCTACAAAGCAGTAGTGATGAGACTAGGCTGCGTTTGCTTAACACTGATGTGTAAATCAACAGAATAAAGGAGTTCACATGAAAGGCCTTCACTGGAAAGGAGACACGACATCTTTAGTCATTAGGGAAATAAAAATCAGGATGACAGGTGTCACTTCATACTGATTAGAGAGGTTAGAGTGAGAATAAAAGAAAGGAATCTGTAATGATCTGGAAAAATGGAACCTTGCACAAGTGCTATTGGCATATAAACTTATATTACTGCCTAGAAAAACAGTTTGATGCTTTCACAGTAAGTTAAACAAAGAAATACCCAACTGCTCAACTATTGTGCTACTAGATATGTGTGTGTATGTGTGTATCCAAATGTGCTAAATGAAGTATTCAAGTGAATATTTGCACATAAGGGAACAACTCACATGTTCCATTGATGGATCAGTGGCTAAACAAATATGGTTTACAAGTTCTTATAATGGAATAGTATTGAGCTCTGAAAAAGAAATGAATTCCTACTGTGTCCTACAAAGTGTGTGAACCTCAGAACTTTATTTCAGAAAGACAAAGTCCATTTGATCATCTCAATAAATGAAAAGGAAGCATTTGACGGAAGAAATAGCCTTTTATAATTAAAAAACTCAACAAATAATTTTATAGAAGGAATAACTGTATATGACGAGTCCTCAGGTAACATCACACCAATGGTATGGTGATGAAAAGCTTAAGCATTTCCTCTAAGACAAATCAAGGATGCCCATCCTGGCTATTTCTGTTAAATACAATACTGGAAATCCTCACCAATGCAATTAGGCAAGAAAAAGAAATAAAAGGCAACCAAATGGGAAAGTAGAATTTTTCTGAAGATACAATCTTATTTAAAGAAAATTAAAGACTATGAAAAAAAACCTGAAAAATGATGGCTGAGGTAGAGTGGTAGAGCCCTTCCCTAGTGTGTGTAATGCATTGGGTTCCATCACCAGCAACACACACACACACACACACACACAACTTAGAAAAGCTGCAGGACACAAAATCAACATGCAAAGCCCACCAGTGTTTCCATTCACTAATAATGATCTATCTGAAAAAAGAAATCGGGAAAACAAGCCCATCTACAATAACATAAAGAATGCAATGGAATCATTTACCAAACAGGCAAGAGACCCATGTGCTGAAACCAGTTTGAGAAGAACAGGTATCAGAAAGCCTGCAGACCCTGCTCCTGCTTCCATGGTGTTGAGAAACACAAGGCCCTCTCTCTTCCAGCCTCCAGCACCTCCTATCCCTCTAGATCCCACTCTCCAGAGCCATTTTTCCAGCATGCCCTGCCTGTAGGGCTGGCCAACACTATTCTGCACAGTGAGCTCCTTATTCCCCAGCACCATGGTACTCTGACCTTCCGAATTGCCCCCTGCAGTGGAGCCACCATTGGTGGTGTGGCCAGTATGCATCTGGGACCACCTGCCCCTTGTGTCTCTGGGCTCCTGTTTCAGGTGACTTCATCCACAGACTGGCTAGCAGAAGCACAGGGCTCCAGGCATCCAGAGAAGATAAAGCCAGCCCTGCAACTCCACCCAGAGAAGGCACTGGTGCTGGGGACCCACTTCCACCAATGCAGATACCAGTTCTGTGACTTCCTAGCTGAGGAGACGAGGCCATCGAGCGGACACAGCCACCTGGCCACTCAGGGGTCTGCTTGAAAGCTAATCTTTGAGCAGATTCAGAGCTGTAGGGCCCAGTGGCTTTGAGGCACCATCCTGGAATCCTCTCCAAGCCGTGGATGAAATAAAATAAACCCTTTTGCAGAAAAAAAGTTTTGATGCAAGAAATTACAGATGACATATCAACAGAAAGTTATCCTCTCTTCATAGACTGGGAGAATTCCTACTTTAAAATTGTCCAAGCAATCTACAGATCCAACATATCTCTAGAAATATTCCAGTGATACTTTATACAGAAATAGAAAAACAATTCTAAAATTTGTTTGAGACCACAAAAGACCCTTGCAGGGGAAAAAGTTGGAAGCATCAAAAGTATGGTGGTGGCTTGGTTCACGAACAATTCTTTCTGGTCACAAACTGAACTGGATGAGAGCTGAATCAAAACTCCCCATAGGGTCAACACTGAACCTAACCATAGAACTTGGCGTCTCTAAATGCACCGCAAAGCTGTGGTGATCTCAATAGCACGGCAGAGCAGTGACACAGGCACAGTGACATTGGGTCAGGACGGAGCCTGGAGATGGACCAGTGTGTTTTACAGGCAACTGACTTGCAGCATGATGGGAAAGGACAGGCTCCTTACTAGACAGGTGTTGGGAAAACCGCGGACACATGGAAGAATGAGGTTGGCCCTTGGTGCACCCCGCTATGGACGTCAGTTCCATTCAAAGTATTCCTACCAAAACCAACCCAAGTCCTGAACCTCCAGAAGCCCTACAGGAAAACTCAGTGGGAAAAACTCCTTAACATTGCTTTTGGCAATAATATTTCAGATGTGAAACCAAAAGCACAGGCAATGAAAAGAAAAATAAAGAAGTGGATCAATGTCTAACACAGAAGTTTCTACACAGCAGACAAAAAGACAACCTCCATATTGGAGGAAAATATTTGCAAATCACATGTTTGGTAAGAAGCTAGTAGCCAAAATATGTAAGGAGTTCAACTCAATAACAAGAAAACAAAAACTGTGATTGAAAAGGGGCAGAGATCTGAATAAATATTTCACAGAACAAAGACGTGCAAGCTGAGAATGAAGGCACACACCTGTAACTCTACCTACCTGGGTGGCTGAAGCAGGAAGACTGCAAGTTCGAGGCCAACTTGGGCAATTTAGTGAGATCTTACCTCAAAAAAAAAAAAAAAGTCTGGAGATGCAGCCCATTGGTAGAATGCCCAGGTTTAATACCCAGTATCAGGAAAAAAAGAGAGATATACACTAATGTCCAGTGGATGTAATGACTACTCATCAGGAAAAGACAGCTAAAGTCACAGTGAGCTATCCCTTCGCATCTGTTACAGAAATGGTAAGTCCTGGCAAGGGCAGCAGGAAGAGGTGCTGGAACACCATGGAGGGATGTCAGCTAGTGGAGCCATTTTTGGAAGATAGCATGGAAGGCACTAGAATTACCACCGAGCAAACCCACTCCTGGGTAAATATGCAAATGATTGACGTCAGCATGAGAAAGGGGACTTGGCACTGCTGTATTTATTAACAGCCAAGATATGGAAATTAAGTGTCCATCCCTAGGCAAATGGACAAAGAAAATATACACTGTGGAATGCTATTCAGCCCTGACAATGGAGGACAGTTTGCTCTGGGCAGGGATAATACGGATGGCCCCATCAGTCAGGCTGCGGAGAGGATGCCAGAAAGCACATGATCTCACTTGCATGGTGAACCTGAAGAGTGAAACTCTCGTAAAAAGAGTGTGGAAAGGGCTGGGGATTTAGCTCAAGTGGTACCGCACCTGCCTTGAAAGCACAAGGGCCTGAGTTCAATCCCCGGTACCACCAAAAAAAAAAAAAAAAAAAAAGAGTGTGGAAAGGTGGTTACCAGAAGATGTGGTGAGGAATGGGAAAGTACAGATGTACAAGGGTCAATGCCAGTTACAGGAAGAAGGAACAGTGAGCACACTTCATAAGAGTGTACCACACAGTTCACATCTGCTGCGAGATGGATCCCAAACGTTCTTACCACAAAAAATAGTACGTGGGCTGATGGATATGCTAATTACTGCACCTAGTCACTTCACATGTGACCTAGGCATGGTGGTGGACGTCTGTAATCTCAGAACTCTGTGAGGCTGAGGCAGGAAGATTGCAAATTCAACGGGCAGGGAGATCTGTCTCAAAAAAATAAGAATCTGGGCCAGCGAGGTAAACTAGTACAAAGACCCTGGGTTCAATCTCTGGTACCACAAAAATATTAATAGCATAATAATTTTACAATGTAGACATGCATCCTAACCTCATATTTTACCCCACAGATGTGTAGTTTTATTTGTCAATTAAAAATAATTAAATGTAAAAAAAGCTAAAATTAAGAAAAGAACTTTCAGGAGATTATCTAAAAACAAAACAGGGCTGGGTATTTAGCTCAAGTGGTACCATGCCTACCTTGGAAGCACAAAGACCGGAGTTCAGTCCCTTGTACCACAAAAAAAAAAAAAAAAAAAACAGAGACAGGAGGATTGCTGAGTTCGCGGCGGCTTGCCTGGGCACCATAGTGAGCTCAGGGCCAGCCTGAACTACAAAGCAAGACCCTGTCTCAAAAAGCAAAAAAAAAAAAGAAAAAGTAAAAAACAACCTTTATGCAAAATGAAAGAACCAGACTCAGAAGAGCTCGGAAGCCTGAGGTGCTGAGAAGGGAGACGACCTCCTCCTGGGAGGGACAAGGGGACAAGACCCTCGTCGTCCAGAGCAACGTGTGTTCAGATGATGGAAAAGCTCCACCTTGAGATCTAGTACTGTGCTCTCCAGGCGCAAAGAGCCGCTCACAAGGATGGCCCCGGATCTCCGGGCTTCCAGTGAAGTCAGCATCATTGTCAGGCTGATACAGTTCCAGGAAAAGCAAGGCAGACGTGGGCTCAGCGTCTGTGGACACCGGTCGCCCTCCTCGTCCTGCTGCCTGGTGGGCGGCATCAGAGTTCTGCTCCACACACCAGCCTCGTCCTGCTTAATGGGGTGACAATGGCACCAGGCCCCACGCGGCCCGGACCTTCTTCTCTATCTACAAGTTCTCACCATTGTTAACAAGTTAGTGATCCAGCAGCACCCTCGAGTGTCCACTTTTCTGGGTGAAATTAAAAGAATCCTTCAGAGATGAAATAAATAGAGCATCAAAGTGTAGGTGACTTTTCTTGGGGAGTAGGGGCTGACCATGTGCAGGGCGTGTGCAGCTCAGACTGGGGGCATCTTTGTACAAAAACTCTGGAGTGAATCCAGGAGAAAGTTCCCTGCACGATCTGGCTAGCACACAGGTGTTCACAGGGCAGCGTTTGGGTCTGTCTTTGAAACTTTTTTTTGAGACAGGGTCTCACTTTGCAGTTCAGGCTGGCCCTGAGCTCACTATGTAGCCCAGGCAAGCCTCGAACTCAGCAATCCTCCTGCCTCTGCCTCCTGAGTGCTGGGATGACAGCACCGGCACTGTGGTATGTGGTACTGATTGCTGGTGGGTGTGAGTCACCACATCTGGTATTGTTGTATGTGTTTACTAGGGATCAAACTTGGGAGCTTATGCTTGCCAGGCAGGCGCCAGAACCACTGAGCTAAATCTCTGGCCCCTAGGCTTTGAAACCCTTACGATAAAGTGTTGGAAAGTCATATAGCTTGCAGTGGATCTGATTCTGAACTTCAAATAGGCTTATTTTCTTGAACCTTCACTCTAAAGATTTCAATGAAATTTGACTTTACTAAGAATCACGGTTTTAAGTCCTTTCTCATAGGGATTGTAACTAAGTAAAGGAACCCAGCTGAGTTTTCAAGCACAAATGTTTGACCATCTCCTCCCTCCACCCCTTTTTCTTGGTACTGGGGGTTGAGTCCGGGGCCTTTGGACTGAGCTCCACCCCTGCCCTTTTGTATTTTTTAATCTTGAGACAGGGTCTTGCCAGGTTGCCAAGTGGCCCAGCTTGGGCTCAAACCTGCGATCCTTCTGCCTCGTCCTGCCAGTGTGGAGATTATAGGCACACACCAAACCACCTGGCCTGGTTTCTTTCTTTTAAAGCAAACATCATCTACAGATATTTTTTTATCTGAAAAATATAAGAGCTTGAAGTGACCATCCTTGGTGAACCAAGAGGACATTGGGCTGAGTGGTAGAAACCGGGCAGAGAGACAGACAAGCATTGTATGGCCTGAGGCATCTGCAGTCACAGGAGGAGTCAGATTCCCACAGGAAGTGGAATGGCAGTTGGTCATGAGGGCAGAGGGAGCACACAACAGGCCACAGTCATTTGACAGGTTCACAGTTTCAGTTCGAGAAGATGGACTGCTTCAGAGATGAATCATGCAATGGTTGGGCCCCAAGGTGAAAGTACTTATTTATGTCGCTGAACTGTATACTTAAAATCTTAAAATGATAAAATTTTGTTACAACTAAAAATAATTTCTAGAGCTTGACACAGTGGCACATACCTGTCATCCCAGCTATTCAGGAGGCTGAGGCAGGAGGATCGTAAATCTGAGTCCAGCTTGAGCAACTCTCTCAGATCCTGTCTCAGAATGAAGAGGCCTGGGCATGTAGCTCAGCGGCAGGAGCTTGCGTAGGATACAGGAGGCCTTGGGCCTGGTTCTAGATCTCAAATCTAAAATTCTAAGGAAAAAAGTACCATTGGGAGCGGCTAAGTGGCATCTTTATTTTAGCACAACTCCTATTTACTGTGTTCTGGGCCCAGGTAACTTCTGTGACTTTTGTTTTTGGGTTTTGTTTGTTTTTTTGAGACAGGGTCTCACTTTGTAGTTCAAGCTGGCCCTGAGCTCACTATGTAGCCCAGGCAAGCCTCGAACTCAGCAATCCTCCTGTCTCTGCCTCCTGAGTGCTGGGATGACAGGTGCGAGCCACCACACCCGGCTGTGTGTATGTGACTTTTGTTGTATTTTGCAGGAGGATGGCCAGCCTTCCATAGAACAGCTGGTGCGCCAGATAGAAGATGAGGAACTCATCCTTAAGGAAGATCCCAGGAATTACCTCAGGAGGGTATTCGAGGACAGCATTTGCCGGCCACTGGTGGAGAAGAGCATCCTGGACTACTTGCGCTACAATCGCTACCACCTCCCCATGTATGCATGGCCTGGCATCATCTAGACCTGGCCAGAACAAGCATCCTGTCAATCCTCAGGCCTTGTAGTTTCCACTTACCCCAGTAGGTGGCGCATCACTAACTATCCTGCGGGGGCAGAAGGGCCTTTACAAACACCAGGCCAGTCTCTGGGCAGAATAATCCATTTTAGCAAATAAAAGATCATACTTATTTTTACTGTGATGTGATTCTGTGTAAGTCCGTGGAGTGCTCTACTGCCAATTTTGTTAGCTCTTAGCATGTTTAACCAGCAATACTTGTGCATGATTTAAAAAAAAAAAAATGTGTCCAGAAGGGAAAGTTAGAAAACAGATGATGAGAAATTAAATATGTGGCCTCATATTAGACAGACTCATTGGCCAGGAAAGGTTGCATGAACTTTCAAAATATGGAGGCTGTGATCATATTCCTATATTTTTTATTCATAGTCCCAGTTAGGAGCACAAAGCCAGAAAAACTGGAAGGTCCAGTCAGCCTGTAGGGGCTTAGATTACAAAATGGTAGTGAGGAATTAATCTAGCTCATCTTCTTTGAACCTGAACAGTGTTGCTTCACTGAGGAGAAGGGGTCCCCTGGTACCTGTCACCTATAATGTGGATCAGAAACCCACTCTTACCAATAAAGCAAATTAATTGCCCGCTGGGAAGCACATGAGTTCAGGAACTATCCCAGACTACACAAAAGACGGTTTTTATTTATCTGGATCTCTTTCAGTACGTAGTGCAATACAGATTTTTGACCAACAGCAGAGCTTAAAGTTTTCATGAACACAATCCCAGTTGTTGTTGATATTTTGTATGTATGTTAACCTCTAGCAAGAGCTGGCACACCGGCAAGGGTGGCCTGGTTATTATTAGCAAAAGTCATAGCTGGTCTTACATGCGTTGCCCAGCTTCCTTCACTGAAGGACTTGGAATTGCCGTACTGTTTGATACTTCTCAAAAACAAAATTATTCCACAACACTGGACTCTGATTTTTCCTAGGCAGGCAAAAGCAAGCTGTTAATGCCACTAATTCCCTCACACTTATGTTTTACCCAAATGCAGGGGCACTTAGGGGGAGGGCCCAGCACTGCTCCATGGCACCCCGCATCCCCAGGATGGGAAACCCGTCTGTCCTGGCCCCTCCTGCCCTCAGAGCCGAGCCAACACACAGGCAGCCCTACTTGGGGACTGATGAGAGGAGCCCACTCCAGAGACCCCTCTCGGTCCCTTCCCCGAGAGGACCTGGGTCAAACTCATCAGCAAATGAGAGAGTTGCTGTAATGGGCCCTGGAACCCTGGGATGAAGATTAACAGAATGGCTTCAGTAGAGGATCAACACTTTCTACTTCTGTGACCAAGAATTACCATGATAAAGCCTCCAGTCACATAAAAGTGGCCCCGAATGACAATGTCAGCCCTCATACCAAGGCATGCATAAATTTCATAACAACCACTTTTCCCTGCCCTCCCTTTTAAGAAGCTTCCTTGGGTGCTGTAAGTATCAGGGCACATTTGAAGACATCTCAAGCATACATTAGTCTAGTAAGGGGACTGAGTGCTATTATTTTAATTCCTGTGCATCTAGGAAGTCTAGCATGTATAGTAAATTATTTCCTGAATCTAAGAATTCTAGCTTATATGTGCTGGTTTCGGAGCTTTATCGCTGCCAAACAGGTTTCCTAAGAATAAGAATTCAGAAGTCACTAGGCATTGCTTGGAATTGACTATTTTAAGAGCTTTTGGAGAATAAAGTTAATGACAACCTGGCGAGCAAAAGGGCTTCCAAGAGCCCGATCTTTGGACTTCTTCATGTTGAGCCAGGAAACACTTGAAACCCCCTGTATTGTGCCATGTGGTGACAGCCACCTGATCCCGGAATCCTGCAGTTTCAAGCAAAGAACACCAGCAAGAAAACAGCCAAGTTAATTTTCTGAAGTTGTCTTTCCCCAAATCACACACTATAGCCCGGCCTGGCCAGTGCCCCTAAAGATCTCCTGACAGATGTCAGATCTCCCTAGAGTGTCACTGCCTCCTTTCCAGAAATGGCTGGTTATGGTTTTAGTATAATCGCGTATCACAGGAAGAAGGAAGGAAAAAGAAAAGAGAAAGTGAGGGAGGGAAGGAAACTGCCAATCAGTGGGCGGTGGTCAGACAGACACAGAGAGACAGACACACAGTCAGAGAGACAGACAGTCTCTCTGTGAGCCAGTATGCTAAGGCCTAGCAGAGGGGCTGGAAAGTCGCCTTGAGAGGGCTGTTGATTGTCTTCTGGTTGAGAAGTGACGATCAGGCCAGGATAAGAAGTAAGCGCGGGGCCGGCACAGAGCCGGCAGCTGTATGCTAATGCTCGCAGAAACCAAGCCTCCGCGCCCCCATTAAAGCAGGCGACCAGGAGGCCACACATCGCTGAACAAATAGGCTCTCTCTCTAGACAAATAAAATAACACACGTTGGCGGGTGGGGGGAGGGGGAGAGGAGAAAGAGAGAGAGAAGGGAAGAGCTGGAGGGGAGACAGTGGAGAGGAGAGCGCAAGGCTGGAAGCGGCCGGAGCCGGGAGGGAAAGAAGAGGCAGGAGAGGGCGGAGGCCTGGGCGGGAGCGCAGACCGCAGGAGGAAGCGGCGAAGGGCGGGAAGACTGGCCCGAACGCCGGGAGGGCAGATGGGATGGGGCGGGATGGTCCCCAGGCAGAGCGAGGTGCTGGGAGGACGGACACCCAGGCAGGGCTCGAAGTGCGCAGTGGCCGCAGAAGGTGGGGTCCCGGCCGGGCTCCACTTTCTGAGGCGAGGCCCGGAAAGCAGACCCCTCGGCGGCCCACATTCAGAGCCGTCCGGGCCTTGCTTTCCGGCTCCGGTGACTGGCGCTGTGGCCCGCGGGGCCGGGCCCTCCGTCTGTCCCCTCCCTCCGGAGGGACAGTCCCCACTGAGGCAAAAACAAACAGCCCTGAGGGCCCTTCACGGAGCGCGCACGGCCGGCGGCGCGCGGGGGAGGGGGATCAAGAGACGCAGCACCCCGCGGGCTCCGTGCATAATGGGCGCGTAGCAGATTGCCAGGAGCACTTGACACTCGGGCGACAACTCGAGCGGGTCCCTCCCGCCGGAGGCCGGGCAGCCTCGCGGACTCGCCCTTGTTCGCTCTCTTTCATGCACTCTCCTTTTGTGTGGAATTATTTGAACGGAGGTTCCAAGGCAGCTTTATGCTAATGTGCCAGACAAAGGCCAGGCCCGGGGCTGGGGCCCGCGGTGCCCGGGCGGGGCGGCTGGGCTGCGCGTGTCTCTCGCGTGCCCGGGACGCACTGGCCCCTCATTCCTGCAAACACAAAGCGGCTCCTTTTCGGCCCTTCGCGGTCCTAGCCCCGGGCCTGGGATGGTGACGCGAGGGTGTCGCGGGGCCGTGGGGTCGCTGCTCACGGGGGTCCGTGAGGGGGTGGGGGCTTCTCGGAAGCCAGAGGAGGGATCTGCCGCAGAAGGGAATTGCGGGTGGGAACGCCACGGACAAACCACTGGGGTCTCCAAAGAGCACCGACCCCTCTCACGCCGGGAGCCCCGGGTGGCAGCACTTTCTGGAAAGTATCTGCAGTCTCCCCTTAGATTCCGACCTAAGCTGGTCACTGCGAGCCTCCCACACCCCCTGACGGCAGCCGCGCGCACCCGGGGTGGCCTCCGGTTCCAAAGCCGTCGGAGCAAGGACGGTAGCGGTGGCTGCAATGGCCAGGAGCTTCCAGAGCCCAGATCGTGTCCAAAGCACGGGCCAGGGACCCGCGGGGAGGGAGGAGCCGCCCGAGAGCGGGAGAAAGACACGTGGGTCCCCGCCGTGGATTCCTCTAGTCGTCTGTTCGGCGAGGCCCCTGGGTGGGAGCGAATCAGCGCTCAGGGTTCCCCAGCCCGACTCTGCGCTCCCCTACCCTGAGTCTCAGTGTGCGAAGCAGGCCGCGGGGCGCAAGGCCGGAGCCGGCAGACACCGCGATCGCTGTCCCACTGCCAGAGGCCCACAAGGGTCGAGAAACACACGCAAAAGGCCGCGGATCTGGACTGCCAGAGCCGCGCGCCGGGCACGAAGGTCGCTGAGCGAGAGGCCGAGCTCGCTCTCCGCCCTGGGTCCTGAAATTACTTCCCAGTTCGTGTACTTTTCCAGTTTCCATTTATTTTCACCTCACTCATCGGAAAGCAGAGCTCTTTTCCGCGGGGAGACTGGAACATGAAACAGATTCCCTGAACCCCAGCGCCATCTCTACAGCGTTCGCTAGAGCTCCTTGGCTGGCCGGGCTGGAATTCCCTCGGGCAGGGATTTTGTTTTTATTATTTCGGTGGCAGTGGTGGTGTGCGGGCTCCCCTCCCCGCGCCTGCGTTACAATGAGAGAAGTTGCTGTGTTTTACAGATGGGGAGACCAACTCCTGTTAGTTGCTGTATGAGAGGAGTGTTACTGAGAAGACCAGATACCAGCGGGCTAGCCGGGGACGAAGGGACGGAGCCCCAGTCTGTCCTAGTATCGCACAGCCCAGATGGGCTGCGTGATTAGAAAATAAAATTGGCCGACGCTGTCTCGGAATCTTCCCACTTCTAATTCCATCAGCAGCGTTAATCAGCGCTCCAAACGGAAAGGAAGTAACGTCAGTTACTTTCAGACTGAACATATTTACACATTTAAACAAATTCATTTAAAAACTGTTTTAAAGACCAGCATCCATCACTCTTTAAAACAAGGATGAGATGTTAAAAAATATACATCCCATTGTTTCTTTTCTTTTCATTGCGTGGGGTTTTTCACAAACATTAAATCAAACTCTTCCTGGTGAACCCCTTGCTTACCTAACCCTAGAAACTGTCTCCAGCGCAACTGATTACTCATGTGGATTCTTTCGGGGGGGAAAAAAAGCTTAATTTCCACGCCAGGGTATTTTCAGAGGGAAACCCCAAAACAATTAAATACCTTCAGTGGAATTAAATAAAAGCAAAAGTCAGCAAAAATACATCTGGTTGTGCACAACTTCGCAGGAAAACGTGTTTCCTTCTCTTTCAATAAAATGACATTTCGCTTAAGACCGAACACATTTTATGTGGGTTTACTGCTGGTTCCCAAGTGATGGGCGCGAGGGGCCACTGGCACTCTGGGGGTTGGCCCTGTCCCCCGAGACTGTCTTTTGTGTTTCCCGAGTGCTGGGCAGGAGGGGAGAAAGGAGGGGAGCGCCGGCGGCTAGGTCTGGGTCCTCGCGGGCCTCGGGGCGGGGGTCCTAGCTGTCCTCTTTCCTGGTGGCACGGGGAGGCTCGTCCCCTCAGCGGCCGGCCGCAGCCCGTCTCCGAGGACAGCTTGCCCCCCTCCCCCCGGCCAGCAGCACGCGTCTCTTTTGCGTCCAGATTGGCCGCGACGGGCTCTCAATAGCAGGAGGTTAATTTCCTTCACAAAGGTGAAGGGGCCACGGCTTGGGGGGGCACCCCTGCGCCCAGACAGGCAGCCCCTTTATTCCACAAGCCTTGATTAGAGCCCTTGATTTAGCATCTGATGTCAACCGGCAGACAAAATGCCCGCTCCGAATGAAAATGTATGAGCCGCGCCGTCGCTAGGGCGGACGCCGGCTTCGAGGGGGCGCATGGCGCTGGCCTGGGCTCGGGACGACGCAGCGGAGACTGGAAGGGCTGACCTGGAAGGCCAGGACTCAGCGAGGACGCCAGTCCCCGGCCTCCGAGTGGGCAAAAAGAAAAAAAGTTTAGAAAAAAAATCTAAGTTCTTTTTAAAGCCCAGGGCACGCTGCACAGGGCCAAGCGATCCTCGAACTCGGAGAGGCCACCGGCCCGGGTGCAGCGCGGACGCAGCCCTCGCCGCTATGGCGGCGGCCCGGGTCCCTGCCGCGCGTCCTGGGCCGCCGGGGACTCCGCGCGACCCCGTCCTCCCCCGCCCCAGGCTGCGGCTCAAGCCTTCCCCACCTATCTGGGGCCGTTCTCGCCCTTTGTTGCTACTTCTTCCGCGACCCGCGGGGAGTCCCCGCCCGGGAGGGGGCGCACATTGTCGCGCTGATGGACGGGCCCATTTGGCCGCGCCGCGCCCCCCGGAGGAGCCACACAAAGCCGCGGCACGTGCGCCCCGCCATGGAGGCGCAGCCGAGCGGGAAGGGAGGCGGGGCCGGGCGTGTGCCGGGGCGGCGGCGGCGGCGGCGCCGGGCGGGGCGGGAGGGGCGCCGGGCCCCGCGCCCTCAGGTACATCTGCCGCACCTACGCGACCCCGCGCCGCCCCGCCGCCGCCCCGGCCCTCCCACCCGCGCCCCGGAGCTGCGGCCGCGCTGATTGGCTGGGGGGACGCGGGAGGCGAGAACAATGGCCCCCTCCCCCCGTTAAAAGCGCGCCGCGCCCGGGCCCGGGCCCAGGACGCGCGTGCGGGGCGCAGAGCAGGGCCGGGCCAAACTGCCTTCGCGGGCGCCACGCGAGCCCGCAGCTGCCGCGCCCGCGCCATGGGCCGGGGACTCTAGGGCGGCCGGGCGGCGGAGGAGGGACCGAGCGGCCGCGCCCTCGCGCCGCGCCACCATGCCCCGCGGCTTCCTGGTGAAGCGCAGCAAGAAGTCCACGCCTGTGTCCTACCGCGTCCGCGGCGGCGAGGACGGCGACCGCGCGCCGCTGCTGTCGCCGGGCTGCGGGGGTGCCCGCGCCGAGCCCCCTGCGCCCAGCCCCGGGCTCCCGCCGCCGCCGCCCGCCGAGCGCGCCCATGCGGTGCTCACTGCCGCGCTCGCCTGCGCGCCGCCCCCGCCGGGCCCGCGGGCCGCGCACTTCGGCAACCCCGAGGCCGCGCACCCCGCGCCGCTCTACAGCCCCACGCGGCCCGTGAGCCGCGAGCACGAGAGGCACCGCTTCTTCGAGCGCAGCTTCAACCTGGGTTCGCCGGTCTCGGCCGAGTCCTTCCCCACGCCCGCCGCGCTGCTCGGAGGGGCCGGGGCCGGCGGCGCGGGCGCGGGCGCGGGCGGCACCTGCGGCGGAGACGCGCTGCTCTTCGCGCCCGCCGAGCTCAAGATGGGCACGGCGTTCTCTGCGGGCGCCGACACCGCGCGGGGCCCCCCGCCGCCCCCCGCTGCCGCGCTGCGCACCCCGGGCAAGCGGCCCGCGCCCCCCTCCGAGCCCCCGGCT
This sequence comes from Thryonomys swinderianus, assembly GCA_004025085.1. NCBI lineage: Eukaryota > Metazoa > Chordata > Mammalia > Rodentia > Thryonomyidae > Thryonomys > Thryonomys swinderianus. Next base: position 46,318 of record PVIC010000776.1, on the reverse strand, counting down.
AAAGCCGCCAAGGCCTCTGGCGCCAAGAAGCCCAAGGCCATCCGCAAACTGCACTTCGAGGACGAAGTGACCACATCGCCGGTGCTGGGGCTGAAGATCAAGGAGGGCCCGGTGGAGGCTCCGCGGGGCCGCGCGGGGGGCACAGCGCGGCCGCTGGGCGAGTTCATCTGCCAGCTGTGCAAGGAGGAGTACGCCGACCCGTTCGCGCTGGCGCAGCACAAGTGCTCGCGCATCGTGCGCGTGGAGTACCGCTGCCCCGAGTGCGCCAAGGTCTTCAGCTGCCCGGCCAACCTGGCCTCGCACCGCCGCTGGCATAAGCCTCGGCCCGCGCCCGCCGCCCCCCGCGCGCCCGAGCCGGAAGCCGCCCCTAGGGCCGAGGCTCGGGAGGCCGCCGGCGGCAGCGACCGGGACACGCCGAGCCCCGGTGGCGTGTCCGAGTCGGGCTCCGAGGACGGGCTCTACGAGTGCCATCATTGCGCCAAGAAGTTCCGCCGCCAGGCCTATCTGCGCAAGCACCTGCTGGCGCACCACCAGGCGCTGCAGGCCAAGGGCGCGCCGCCCGCGACCGCCGCCGAGGACCTACTGGCCTTGTACCCCGGGCCCGACGACAAGGCGCCCCAGGAGACGGCCGGCGACGGCGAGGCGGCCGCCGTGCTCGGCCTGAGCGCGTCTGCCGAGTGCCACCTGTGCCCAGTGTGCGGGGAGACGTTCCCCAGTAAGGGCGCCCAGGAGCGCCACCTGCGCTTGCTGCACGCCGCCCAGGTGTTCCCCTGCAAGTACTGCCCGGCCACCTTCTACAGCTCGCCCGGCCTCACGCGGCACATCAACAAGTGCCACCCGTCCGAAAACAGACAGGTGATCCTCCTGCAGGTGCCCGTGCGCCCCGCCTGCTAGGGCGCACCCGCACCCAGGCGCCTAGAACTGTGCCTTCGCTTGGAGACCCGCACGGAGAGCGCGCCCGGGCGCCACCCCCGGGTGAGAGCGTCGACCCCGCTTCTCTCGGTGTGGCGTGACGGTAACCCCGGTCCTCTTGTGGTGACTCCTCCTGGACCCCCGTTTTGCGTTGTGTTCCCCCTTCGTGGCGCCGCAGGAGTCCACCTCTTCTCTCCGAGGGAGGAAAGCTGTTCGCCTATGTCTCGTGGTTGGACGCTTCCCCTTGCTGCCGGTGAAGCGGTTTTTCTTGCCTAGTATTCGCTGTGTTCATGGTCTAGAAATGCGGTTTGCTCTCGCCTACCAATCTCCGCTCTCTGTGTGTAGCGTACGGGTTGTTTTTGGGTGAATCTTGAGGAATAAATGCCTTTATATTTCACAGGCTGTAAATCGAATTTCCCCCACGATTAGCTTTATTATGGCTTGTGAACTGCTGGAGTCTGGCTTTACCTTTTTGTATGTGTACAAATCAAATCGCTTAAAAAGAGTTTTCTTTAGTATAGCCGCAAATGCCTTCAACTGTTGTCTGTCCGGGATGCTTTGGGAGGGAGGGAAGGGGATTTTCACAAGATGCTGTAGAAACTGCCTCAGTGTCTCAAATAAGGCTTTTTGGTTTGATCATCTTTTTGAGGTAGGACTATCTGAGTTCCCTCTAAATGTATATTTTGATTTATGAGTACTTGTTATTTATTCTTTATTTATTTATATTAATTATGAAAATGATATTATTTGATTGCAGTTTTTCTTTGGTGCACTCTTCCCCCGCCACTCTTGACATTTCACTGTGCATTTTAGAAGAGAGCCTTTTTTCTAAAGGGATCTGCTAAAAGTTTTAACTTTTATACCTTTCTGAGGGAATTACAGACAACCTACCATTTTATTCTGCTTGGAGGGCCCCTGAGGCCTGTGTACAACCGACAGCTCTTACTTTTAAATGCAATCTCTTTTCTACATACATTATTTTCTTAATTGTTAGCTATTTATAGAAAGCTTCAATAGAACTGTTTCAACTGTATACATATTTACTATTCAAATAAAATATTTTCAAAGTCAAAGCACAGTGGGTTTATTTATACATTCATGGTCCCAACAGGATTCAAAAGAGAACTTCTGAGCATTTTTAAAAACCATCTTTAGTTTTTGTTAAGAAAAAGATCCAAGTCATCACTAGAGTTGTGGGTTTTCAGAGCCAAACCTGAACTTCTGGCTTCCGCCCTCGCCCGTGGGAAGGATCTATGTGGAACCTAGTTTGACTTCACTCCTTAGGAATATGCTGGACAGGGCTGGGGTTAGGATGATCCAGAGACATCTAAGGCACAAGAGCCTAACTTTTCACCACAGAGATGTAGGGGCACTTTTATTTAAAGAATCACCTTCCCACAGTTTGGGGCTCAGAGCAACACGAATTCATCAGACAAATAAAAACAGGGGTTAACGATCCATGAGAAGGAAGAAGGAGTTTGCGATCTGATTTCCAAAGAAAGGGAAACAAACCAGCTCACATGTGGGTGAAACAGAAGTTAAACGACGGGGCTTGAAGAAAGAGCTCTGAAATAATTTTCCAATCAGGTGAGCAATCTATTTGGGGAAAACTGGAGCACCATCTGTTTGGGGTATTAAATTTAATAACAGGTAATTACCATTATTTCCGTTATGTGTCACTCACTCTTTAAAGAACATTGCGACGACTGCCAGTGAATATTTTGAGTAGTTCCTGCCCGAAATGTTTGGCGAAGGAGTTGTGCTAGACATCACCGTGGCGCGTTCCCTTCCCGTGGTGGACTTTGGTGCCTTTTGCTGAGGCTCCTGTCCCCTGGCCTTTGACTGCCAAGGAGATTTTTGATTCTGCTCAGTAAAGAAATCCTGAGACAGTCGCGAGGACCAACTGGGAAGTGCAGTCCAGGAAGAAGTGGAAATAAAAAGGGTGAAAGACATCACTTTGGGATTCTCAGCCTCAAGTTTTGGTGTGAGGGTGTTTAGTAAGAGCTCAGTCGGTGGAACATTGAGTGTTCGTCCTTCTGTGAAAAAGAAGGAGAAACTCTTCAGGGGAATGGCAGCCACCTTTGACTACTCGCGACTCCGAGCTCAAGCAGTCTGGGAAGTAAGGGCGGACAAAGGCGGCATTCGGAGCATCCTGAACCCTTGGAACGAAACAAAGGAATCTGTGCTGTAGTGGCCCCACCTGAAGGACTATGGGAGACTTTAAAATATTCTTGCTAATCAACTGCACATTAAAAGAGTTCCCGGACTTTGAAAAAAATATACAAATTCCATTCTTTGGCATGAACATTTTGTTGCTTTTTTGTTTTTTTGGACTAGGGATGGAATCCAGGGACACATACATGTCAAGCAAGTGGCTCACCACTCGCAGAGCCACATCTCAAGCCCAAAATGTTTTCTTAAACCCGGAGTTTGGCCACACCCAGGGTCCTGTCCTGCCTGCAGGAATGGTATCTGGCCAGTTTCTCTTGGCCTTCATCCACACGAAGTCACCCACAGTCCACTTTTATGAAGGCCCATGTGCTTTGCTTATCTTCCACCATACACCTTTATACGTGGTAGACCTCTGTTTCAGTCGACCAAATATACCTTTTCTAAGAGACAATCCCTACTTCACTTATGTGATATGCTAGACAGAGCTCTGTAGTGAATGGAGTTCACTGAGTGGTGTAGAAGAAAACCTTGGCCCCTTTATTTCTAGATAATGCAATATGAGCTAACAGAATAGCCCTAGGAAGGAGACCAGCTCATCTTAGTTCCCTGTGTTCCTGAGTAAGAAGTGCACAAGATCTCTTCACAGAACCCTGAGCCAGAAGGCAGGCGCCACCTTCACACACAAGCCCAGGCTTTGAGAACTCACGGCAGGTCCCCAGGTCGAGGTTCTGGACACCAGGCAAGTCTCCCCCTGCAGCCCGCAGCAAGGGCTCAGTGGGGACGGGACCAGGAATCAGGGAAAGCAACACAGCTAAGGAGGAAAGAAATAGAAGAGCAGGGGGCTGGGGATTTAGCTCAGTGGTTCCGGCGTCTGCCTGGCAAGCACAAGGTCCCAAGTTCAGTCCCAGGCACCATATACCACATTGCTGGGTGTGTCGGCACTGGGAAGGCAGAGGCAGGAGCAATTGCTGAGAGTTGGAGAATTGCCTGGGCTACATAGTGAGTTTAGGGCCAGCCGGAACTACAAAGTGAGATCCTGTCTAAAAAAAAAGAGAGAGAGAGAGAGCAAGTTTGATTTTTGGCAACACCACTACACTTCGCTCTCTCCCTTTAAATATGGTAAAATAAACGGTAAAAAGATGTAGGGTCCTTAGTTCCACAGCAAGCCTCTGGACAAGCTGGTTTAGCGCTCTCCCGGGTGCTGGCTTTGCTTTCCCTGAAGGCCTGAGGAAGCGGGAGCTCTCACGACCCGGAGGAGGGAGGCTGGCGGGAGCGCTTCCGGGCCTGGGCGGCGTTTCCAGCGCTCACCTCGTCCCGCCCTCCGGGTAGCACCATGGACAGGGCGATCGCGCCTCGCAGAGCCTGCGCCCTGGCTGGGCTCTTCTGGGAGGAAGCTCGTAGAGTGGTACATGAGACCACGTCAGGGTGTCCTGTGGAGAAACAGCTAGATAGGGAAACCCGAGCTACAGGGGGCACTGCCTGGCACATCTGCATCCAGACATGGCCGACGAGGAGGCCACATTTCTCATCTGCTGCCTGAGCCAGGCCCAGCGGCCTTCTTGGTCACCAGCTAACCTGTTTTCTTCCCTTGGATGCATGCTTCAGCCAGCACAGTCCATGGACAAAAGTAGGAGAATGGTCTCTTCACGATCCTTGTGAGCAGGTGACATTAGAGGGATCCGCCTGGTACCACATGTCTGGCAAAAGAGCAAGGGTTTGAGTGAGCTTGAGTGGCTCCTGGGCTTTATGAATTTGTGTTACAGCTTCCTACAGGCTCCGGCTCTTCATATGGGAACCAGGCTGAGGCCTGCAGGATCTTCATATGGAAACCAGGTAGGTTCCTACAGGATCTAGGGGCTGAGGGGTGAAGGGACACAGAGCCTCTCACTCAGAGCAGGCACCTCTGTCTGCAGCACTGACCTGTGTGGTGTTTAGATCAGCTCTAAACTTGCTGGTCTGAGGCATGCTTACTTTGGGCTAAACTTGCCACCTTTGTAGAGTGGACATTTTGGTCTTGTAAGAGAAAATTCTGGCAACTAGACCCTAGTGTGTGGGGGGAAATATGTCACCCAGTTAGCTTTTTATGGAGCTAGGAGAAGTTGGTTTTTTAATGCTGAGGGCAGAGAAACCTGTAACATCTGGTAGTTGAAACACAAGAAGGAAACCAAGTTGTAGACAGAAACCTGTCAGGTGGCAAAGTGCTCCAGTGTGTGACAGTGACAGATTTAGCAACAGGCATGGTAGCAAAGCAGGGAGCACAGGGTGGTGGCCCAAGGACCCTGAGCTTCTAACCCCCAGCTGTGGAAATATCTCATTGGTGTTTGGGCCACAAAACCCAAAGGTAATAGTCTAAAAATCCTGCATGGTTGAGATCGAGAGCAGCCAAATGCATCTGCAAGTTACATTCCATCTTTTTAAAAATGTTTTCCAAGTTTATGTCTTCAGAGAAGTTACTGTGTCTTGCTGGCCAAATTGCAGCATTTGGGAAAGACTGATGGACCCATCAGTGCTGGTTTGAGGCATAGCATTTGTCCTTTGTAGGCGCAGCCGCAGCACAAAGTCAGGGCTGGCTGGGAAAGTTCGGGACTCTTGGTGGGGGTGGGGGTGGGGGTGGGGGTGGGGTGGGGGTAGGAGAGTGTCTCCACCCAGCAGCTCTTCACAAGCCTCAGCATGGAGGCCACCTGGAAGGGCTGCCAGAGTCCCAGAGCCCTGCGTCTGGGCTTTATCCTGTCCCCCTGGTACACCATCCACCAGCACTGCTAAGCGAGGCCAGGCCATTGAGTCGCTAGGAGGAATCTTCACATGCCTGATGAGCCTCATGATAGGGGATCTTTGCTTGGCACTGAGAGAACTTGGGAGCTCCTGTACCTTTTGGAGGTTGCTAAGGAAACTGGTCAATAATTTTCAGCACCCCCTCGTCTTGTGCAAACAGCTAGCTACAGGCTTTGGTGTCATGAAGGCAACCTCCCAGGCAAGAGGTTTTTCTGAAGACAAATGGTTCTTGTTTCTTTGGACACATCCCTTATGAGGAAATGCAGCGGAAATCATCACAGGCCGGAGGAGGTCCTGAAAGCAATAGAGCCCGATGAAAGATGTCAGCAGTAAGGGAGCCACGACGCGGGGATGAAGGAAATTGATTTCCTATAGTTGGGGGAGAGAACAAAACATTGGTGATCACATCTGCCCTTCTCAAGTCCTTTAATTATTATTATTTGTTTGCTATGGCCTGATATGTTTCTCCGCATCATGAGACACCCTTGAACATCTGATTTGAAGTTGGTGAATATCTTCTGCCAACCCAACCCCCCCACAGCCCCCACCCCGCCAGCTGTCATCATCCGTCTACCAGCTACTTTTGTGGTGGGCTTGCTGCGCCACATCTGGAAAGTGGATACTCGGGCCGTGCACACATTCTTCTGCATGGCGAGCAGATGGGTTACAGGGTGAACGCATCTGCATGTCTTGTTTGAAGATTTCCACACTGTGTGGTCTTCCTGGTGGCTTTTCCACACAGAGCATCAGGACTGATGTCTTTTTTCTTTAACCTATTGCTCTACGCCCACCCTATTGGGATGAAGCATCTTAGTACATCGCTAACTGGCGTTGAAGCCCAGAAAGTGCTCAGTGTAGGTAGGTGCACACAGAAAGGTGTCACGCTGGAGAGCCAGGGTTCTAAGCACATCATATTGATGCCCTGGAAGAAGCTCAAGGCTCAGTTTACCCTTGAACTTCCCCTCCCCCAGGGCCCAAGCATCCACTTTCCTTCCTTTTGGTTTGAACCAGTAGGTGAAACATAGCACAGCAGGGAAACAGTAATGCCGGAAACTTCAACCTTAAGTCATTCTCTTCTTTCACTCATCAAAGGAGGCCTTTTTATTTGAATGCAACATCTGCTTTGTCTCTGTTGCCAAGGGCCGGGTCTGTGGTGTGATGCCCCTTCTCAAACACAGCCAGTCACACCTGTCGGTGACAGGATGGACAGAGGGAGCCAAGGAGCTATTGTGTGTTGAATCTGATAGGACACCGAGAAGGTGTTAGTGCATGAGAGGGCAGATTTCAGAAAAGGGCTCTTTCTACCAGAGGGGGGAAAATAGGCTACAATTTCCTCTCGGCACAAAGAACAGAAAAGATGTCAGATGTGGGCTGTGACACACGTGTTCAGTATCGCCATTTAAAAGCTGGCAACATCAGTTGATCACAATTCTTTCTGTTGCTGTCTGTCTGCTAGGTTATGTAAGATGAGCCTTCCCTGTTCTAGAAGCCTGCTGCAGAGAAGTTGCTATTTGGAGATGTTCGGGAGCTGACAGGAATAGTGTGCCTGAAAATGATCAAATTGAGATAGGCCAGGAACAAACCAGATGAGCCCAGTAACAGCCTGCAGGGCCCTAAACTGGGAGAGAACCACATTTTATCTCATCTATAGTTTACACCACAAAGGAAAACTCTAGTCCCTCAAATCTTTGAACAGAAGATCTTTATTGCTTCTTTGAGAACAGAATCATTCTCCTTGGGATCTTCCTGAGGATTTTCGTGTGACTGTTTTCATAAATCATCAAACACAATTTTAAATCCTTTGGATGAAACAGCTAAGCAAGATTTCACATTTGTGTCAGAAAATGTTCTATTCTTACTAAAAAGCAGGCCATTTTCTCTTTGCTCTGTGTTTTCTAAATTTGGGAATTTAGGTTAAAGAAGACTCAAAAAACTAAAATGCATCTGACATTGCCTTGACTTCTTTGTAGCCGTAACTATATGTCTGAGACATTCTAAGACTATACTGGGGTTCTATAGTTAACATTGAAATCATTCCCTGAGATGGAGATCACTGTTATAACAGAAAAAGTTGATTGATAAACTTGGGCCTGGGCTGGAGATTTAGCTCAGTGGTTCCAGCGCCTGCCTAGCAAGCACAAGGTCCTAAGTTTGATCCCTGGAATTCACATACAACAATACCAGGTATGGTGACTCAGGCCTGTAATCCTACCACTCGGGAGACAGAGGCAGGAGGATTGTTGAGTTCAAGCCTTGCCTGGGCTACAGAGTGAGTTCAGAGCCAGCCTGAACTACAAAGCGAGACCCCATCTCAAAAAAAAAAAAAAAAAAAAAGATAAACTCAGGCTCCTTGGCAAAAATATGGTCAAGCCTGTTTTGTAAATAAAGTTTTATTGAAAGATAACCAAAGCACCAATAATCATAGTTGTAATGCAGCTGCAGAGTTTCATAGTTGTGATAGACACCGCACAACTCACAAAGCCAGAAATATTTTTACCTTTTGGATTTTTATAGAAAAAGTTTGCCAACACTAACATCATGCAATAGGCAATAACGTTGTGCAGGAATGTTTTGAAGCTCTATATTCCCTCCCTTGTTGTCTGCTCAGTGCTATGTGTGTTCTGAACAAGGGCAACCCAAAATACTTAATTTGTGAAAATAGCAAAGCTGAGTGTCACTATTTTTACTGGCCCCAATGCCTGTGGGCCTGGGCTTTTAACCTGATTGTTTAAATGAGAAAGTTAACTCTGCTTCTGAAGATAGAAACATTGCTCCCCTTCATTGGACCTTTATCTTCATGCCCAAATGCTGAAATATTCACACAAGTACAGGAGGTCAGATGTTGCCAAGAAGGTATTTGTTGCTTCTGAATTAACACTATCTTGAAAAGGATCAATGCTAAAATAAGGTTGTCTTCTATCTTTAACTCAGTTTTTAAGCTAATTGTTACCAAAAGTGCCTGAAATGTTAGGCTGAACCATTCAAAATTCAGAGTTTGTATTTCTACAAATGTAAATAACCAGTAGGCATGAGAAAACCAGGTGCATTCAATATTCCTTGATTGTAACTAGGTCATGCTGGCATGTTTGTAGCATCCAATTCTTTTTTTTTTTTTTAGACAGGGTCTTGTTTTGTAGTTCAGGCTGGCCCTGAGCTCACTATATAGTCCAAGCAAACCTTGAACTCAGCAATCCTGCTTCTGCCTCCCAAGTGCCGGGCTTACAGGCATGAGCCACCACACCTGGTACTGTGATATGTGGTAGTTATTGCTGGTGGGCCTGAGTCCCTACCCCTGGCACTGTGGTATGTGGTTACCAGGGATCGAACCAGGGACCTTGAGCTTGCTAGGAGGCACCGGAACCACAGAGCTAAATCTCCGGCCCTGTAGTGTCCAATCCTGTTTTGCTTTGTTGTAACTTGCTGCTGATGCAGAACATGAGAGAGAAGGGTGATTCCATGGTGAATGTTGGTCTTTTCGGCAGCAAAGCAGTGGGGCTATCACTAGGGGCTGGCTCGCCTACCCCACATCCTATGCAGCTCCCTACTATACATGCCGGTTCTAGAAGCTCTTGGCTATGAAATCTTGCTATTCTCTACCTGCAAGCAAGATAACAGGACATTTGAGAACTATAGCAGCCAGCGTAAGGGAAGGAAGGAAAATGCCTGAGCACAGCAGGTCCAAAGGGCAGCTGAGGGCCTCAATCACATCACTCAGCCAAATGCACCAACTCTAAATTGAAATTGATGCTCAGAGTCCACTAAATGTTGAGGAAAGGTTTCAATAAAATATTTAATTTTATGCTTCAAAGATCATGCCAACATTGTGGCTTCTAGAAGGAGCAGATTTTGATAATGTTCTTGCTCTTCCACACTGGTGAGATTTCACAAGCTCATGTGTGAAGGAAACTAGCTCCTCCCCAGCATACTGCGGCTATCAGGTGCTAGGAGTTTGGAGCACAAGTGTCTACTTTTATCATCTTGTCTCTACCATTTTGCAGCTGTGTGTCTTTGGGCAAATTATGAATCAACCTTCTGCTCATAATCACATGAGTAGTGAAAGGTCGTACTTAGCAGGAGTGAACAATAATGTTGTCCTCTGTTTGGCCTATAGCTTTGAGCGTGCCTCCCATCCTCAGAACATTTCCCACCCAACGAGTCAGGATAGAATCCCAAAACAGTGAGCTTTGCTATGGGGAATGGAACATGGGCTTGGTATTAAGGCCAGTGCTCAGCTAGGAGGAGTCATGTCATCCTAACAGCTTGGATTTGAGGTACCTGACTGCTAGTCAAATATCCGTGAGCGTGGATCCAGAGGGGAAACAGAAAGTAGGTGGTGCTGAATGCAGTCAGTGTTGGTAGGGATGGAAAAGAATTTGCCCCTCAGTAATGTCATGGAGGAGGCGATCTGGGGTCATGAAACGAGATGCGACTGGACTGGCATGGCAGAGCAATTTGAATGTCGTTCCTGGGTCCTCTAACCCCAAATTCTGACTGTGTGACTCTCCTGGATATGAAACAAGGCAGCCAAGAGCTGTACTGACTCTAAGAACTATAATTAAAGGATTGACTGAGTTATTCAGGTCAAGTATTGGTAAGAACTCATTATCATTGCTGTTTTGGGTTTTAAAAACATCAGGGTGTGAGAAAACTGATTTTAAATGTTATACAGTGTTAGTGACATGTGGTGAGGTTTTAAAACATATTTGCAAATTCTTTGATGTACTACCGTGAGAAGGGAAGGTTATACCTGTCCTCTTCCTTCGAAAAAGGGCTTGCCCTTCGCGACTGCCTCCTGGGTAAGAATGCAGAAGGGGCACTGTGACTTCTGAGGCTGGGTTAGAAAAGGCCATGAAGTTTCTTTTTTTGGGAATCTGTCTCTGTGCTATAGGGAAGTGGAGGCTATGCACAGAGCCAGCCCCACCCCCTGGTGGGTATTTCATGACAGCCTCTGACGAGTCTCAGTCAACAGTAAGAATCAACTCCTGATAGGCTCTCTGCCTTGAATGTGAGTTTCTAGTTGTTCTTCACATCAGTCTTGTATGGAAGGTATTATGATTCATCACTTCGTATATGAGGAAAATGTCTGCCTGATTGGGAGAAAGTTTTCCTTTGGACACCTGGCCCTTGTCTCTGGGTCAAAATAGTGGGAGGGGGTTGCAGAAACAACTGTCCCCAGGGGCCACCACCAGCCATCCACACGGAGGACAGAACGGGGTGGCATGTTCTAAAAGGAGGCTGCTGACGCCCCAATCGTGTAGCCCTCACCCTACACACTGGTGCAGAAGAGGTCATTGCAGACCCTGGTGGATCTGGGAAGGAGCGGAGTTACTGAGGCCACCCGTGCACTTAGCACACGGTCATCTCTCAGGAAATATTGATCAAAAGGGCTCACTTCTCCATCCTGGGAGCATAATGCAGTCCGTGAGTATTCACGGAAAAAAGCTTTTCTTGGCTCGGCTATTTTCTGAAGTCAAAAAAAATCCTTTCAGGATCTCTAATAGCAAACCCTGAGTCTTCACACCCTCGGCAAAAAGCACGCTGCTGAGCTCAGGCCCCGGGACCCTACGCCAAGCCAGAAGCAGACAAGTGGGGCCTATTCATACAACATATCCTCTGTTGCACTCGGCAACCATCTGATCATCAGCGGAAGCTTAAAAGTCACACCGAGGCACACAGGAAAGACACTCTTGTTCCAGAATTATTTGTGCATCTGTGGCTTTGCTCTTAAAATGATGTTTTAAACAGAATTTCCAATTATATCTATGACATAGCCTATATCTAAGGCAGCACATCTTGGTGTGAATATTGAAAAAAAAATCCAATTAGTGTTTTTCACATCTGACACTGTAAGAAAGAAACAATGCTTACTAGTTTCTGACTTCTGTTCTGTAAAAGGCAGACTCTTCCAGACAAATGCCGGTGTCTATATCCACCCATGCATCTATCACTTATCTACCATCTACTTATGTTTATTTTAATTAATTAATTAACTTCTAGTCCTGGGGACTGAACCCAGGGCCCTGTGCATGCCAGACAAGTGCATCACCAAGTCAAATTTTTTTTTTTTTAGACAGGGTCTTGCTTTGTAGTTCAGGCCGGTCCTGAGCTCACTATGTAGCCCAGGCAAGCCTCAAACTCAGCAATCCTCTTGCCTCTGCCTCCTGAGTGCTGGGATTACAGGTGTGAGCCACCACACCCAGCCCTGTGGTATGTGGTATTGATAGCTGGTGGGCGTGAGTCACCATGCCCAGCCTTGTATATGGTTACCGAGATCGAACTCAGGACCTTGCGCTCGCAGGCAGGCACTGGAACCACTAAGCTAAATCTCTGGCCCCAAGTCAAATATTTCTTAATCTTTTTGGGGAGGAGGGTACTGGGGATCAAACTCAGGACCTTGCCCTTATGAGGCAGGTGATGGAACCACTGAGATAAATCTTCAGCCAGAAGCAAATATTTCCCAATATGACTACTTATTCTTTTTTATCTTATTTTTTTTGAGACAGGGTCTAGCTTTGTAGTTCAGGCTGGCCCTGAGCTCACTATGTAGCTCAGGCTAGCCTTGAACTCAGCAATTCTCCTGCCTCTGCCTCCCGAGTCCTAGGATTATAGGCATGAGCCACCACGGCCGGCATTGTGGTGTGTGGTACTGATTGCCGGTGGGCGTGAATCACCACATTCGGTATTGTTATATGTGGTTACCGGGGATTGAACCAGGGACCTTGCGCTTGCTAGGCAGGTGCAGGAACCACTGAGCTAAATCTCCAGCCCACGACAGCTCATTCTAAGTCTGACTGACTCTTCTCCTATCCAATTTAGGCTATGGAGACAAAAGTATTACACATGTTTTTAATTTAGAATTCTAATAGTAACAAAAAGAAGCGAGTTCCCCCATCTTGGTCTCCAGGAGGAGGCTCATCCAGCGGCTCGCCCCGTGTGGCGGTCTGCAGGCCAGAAGCATGCTGCCATGTGCCGGACTCCTCTATCACTGCCATCTGGTGTCCTGTCCTGAGGTCTGGAGGGCAAGGAAGCTGCCACAGCAGCACACAAAGCCCTGCCCCGGGCTTTGAATGCTATGCTCAAGGGCAACTCTTATGGCATTTGAGGCCCTGGGGTGGCTACTTCTCTCTCCGGAGCTCCTGACACTCCCCTTTGTTCAGGGGGCAAAACGTACTTTTGATCGATCTACAGTGCAGACCTCAGATGTCACTTGGCTCTAGTGACCTTCCAGCCTGGGCTCCAGGCTTCACCTCCAGCTCCACTCTGCGGGAAAGATGGGGCAATCTGTCCTCTAGAAATGCCCTGCCCAGTGCTTTCTGGGGTCATGGCGGTGGAGGTTCATTCCAAGTGTTCTCTGCACTGTATCAGGCTCAGTGAGGCTCCTGGGAAGGACGGTTCCCTGAACACCTTGGCTGAGCTGGGCCTGGTCAAAGTAGCCTTTGCAATGGCCAAAAGGTACAAGGAAACAAACATGGTGAGGAAGAGACAGCTGCCGAACAGAAGTGTCACCAGGAAGCTTGGCTCTGCCCAGAGCTGCACTGTTAGCCCTGTGAACCCAGAGGGCTGGTATCTTTAGGGCCTGGTGCTGCCGCTGTAGATGCCAGCCCCGAACAAGCCAAATATGCATGGTGAGACTCCTTGTGCTCTATCTCCACAGTGTTCGTATTTTGTTTTGAGAAACGAAATGAAGTTAACATTGGAAGAACATGCAAGGCAAATGGTACAAGGGCCCCTTGATGCAGTTTAAAGAATCAGGGGCCTCAGTGTAGTTTAGACACAAGCACAGTGCCCTGACGCTAGTAGTGATGTATACAGAAGTGGATAGGCACGGCGTCCTGGGCTCCTTGCTGGAAGATAAATAAGTAACTCCCATCTTTCCCTGGGACTCAGAGAATCATACTGTGGCCACCGTGTAACTTAAGTGTTTTGCTTTAGACTGTGGCACCAGCCAAACACCAAGGTGGACCTAGACAACACTGCTTGCAGAGATGGTCCTTTTGGGGGCCACTGTGAGCTTAGTTTCTTCTGGAATTCTGCTGGTCTCACACAACACAGCCTGGCTGCTGACCAGGTCACCCCCTGGAAGTGGATGAGGTGCAGAAAGCCTTCCTGTCTCTACTGTAAAAAAGTGAGCTTCTTTAGGAAGCTCTCATAATAGCCTCTGAATTCCAAACACCCAGATCTGAAAAGCTTTGCAGATTCATCCCAAGGGGGCCCCCACAGGGTCCTCCCTACCTGAGCTGTGAGGGGCTGGACACGGCCCCAAGGAGCCCTCCTTCCAAGGTGTGGTCCCAGGTTCCCTCTTTGAGGCCCATCCGCCTCCCTGAGCACCGCAGTGGCTGGGGTCAGGCTCCCCACCCCCACTGCAGCTGTGTCTGGGAGGCAAGGAAGGCAGGGTGGGGCAAGAGAACTGGGCTTGGGGACAAGAATCCCAGCTTCCTGCAGGAGGCTGATGGTCGAGGCTGGGGCCCACTGGTTCCAGCTACAGAGACCACACATTTCCCAGTGAGCTTCCTGCCAGAAGCAAGGTGTTAAAGGCATGATGTTCCCGTGCGCAGGCTTTGCTGTCCGTCACAAGTGAGAAGGAACCCAGTCAGTGCAGACTCCACGTCTGCCCCTGGGGACTCCTGGACCACTCTCTGGAGGCTTGATCTGTCTTGCAAATAAAAAGTACTCAGCGAGCATTTCCTAAATGGAGCAGTGAGGATGTAACGAGTGCGCTGCCCAGAGCTGTGAGCTCTCCAGTGCTGTCTAGAGCATGGAGAGGCCCAGGGCGCAGGCAGTGCTGGGTCAGCCTGCAGCTTGGCGGCTGGGGTCCAGGGTCGAGGCATTAGCCAGGTGGGTCACCTTTGCCCATGCATGTGAACATTCTTGCTCTGGTTCCAGAATACTAGGTTGGACACATGTTTAGACTTTGGTTTTAAAAACATTTTGAATAACTATCCAATAAAAATACAAACCACTTTTTTTGTTAGATGCCAAGATAAACTTTATTTTCCTACAAACTATGAGACCAACAGGAACATATAGCACCTGAGTGCTGTGTCTCCATGGATTAAATCATCACAATTGGAACGGAAGGGGGAAGAGGGTGAACTGGAGTCAGGTTGTGTCAGCAGAGAGCCACGTGCTACCCGGAGTGTGTCCTGTGTCTCTGCACACATGCACACGCACATGCACACACGCACACTCGTGTCTGCAGGGTGGGCTAGCTGAAGGTCTCTACTACTTCAGAACCACTCTTGAAATGGAGGAGTAGGGTAATTAAATAATGAGGCAGCAAAACAAGAATCAAATGACACATTATAAACTTAATTTACTGCATTTATCAAATTTTTCCCTATTTACACATACTAACATTGTAGATCTGAAAACGTGGGAAACATTCACTTCATGTGCATGTCATACATGGATACGGAGCACAGCTACGGCGATGGCTGTTGCATATTGAATGTCCTCTTCGGAGAATATAAAGTACTCAGCTACACACAGATGTCACAGTGAGTTTCAAAGGGTTCATAAACCTCTGCCTTGCAACAAATAGATTGGATCAGTGGTGGGCGGCAGCGGTGACAGCTAATCAGGAAAAGACAGGGACTTGCGCGGCTCTCTGGATTAGTGTGATCATGTCTGTAAGGCTAAGGGTCGGGTGACCCGCCCGCATCACAAGGCCAAGGGCCCGCCCTGGGCTCTCCGGAGCTGCAGGCTCAACCGCTGAAGACACGTGTGGCAGACGCTCTCCTGAGCCATGTTTCTTCATGCTCAAGGCTTGACTTTTTTAGAGTTGTCATTATGGAATTACTGTTTTTTTTTTTTAAAGTGTAAAACTGATGAGTGAGACTCTAAACTCGGCTTTGCTCTGATGGGAATCTGCAGACCAGTGTGTGGAGTGAGGAGGCAGCTGGCCCTGCAGGGGGCCGTGCGTGTCACCTGACTTTAGGCCACCGAGGGCCGCTTGTGTTTGCAGATGCTGACCAGCAAGCCAGGAAGCAAGAAGTGACCCTGGCAATTTCGCTAACAGGTATTTATCACAAAAACATAATATTTGCTTTTCTATCTTGAAAAAAAAATGTGATCAATTTTCCACCTCAAATAACAAGAACGACTAAGTCATGTGTTGCGAACAGCACGGCCGCCAGACTTTCCCAGCTTCCCACCCTGTCTCCAAACCAAAGCCGCTCGTGCCACGGCGGACCAGACTCCAGGCGCAGGGCTGCTGGCCATCAGCCGGGGTCCTGAGGTTCTTCCAGCTACTGGGGATTACACCGAGGCCAAGTGCTTTGCTACTTGCAACTGAATTTCAGGCTTCAAGGTCAGGAGCGCTAGCTACAGAGACAGAATGAAGCCCAAAGTCCAGGGCATTGACTCTGGCCCTGGGGCTGGGGGAGGGGGCTCAGGGGCCGAGCTCTGGTCTAGCGCAAGCGAGGCCCTGGGCTTACCCTGGCACCACAGAAAGGAAAATCCTTCGGTCCCTGCCATGCCTCCCCGCCCTCTGCCTGCTGTGCATGTGGCCTGGGGACATTCTTCCAGGTGCCACTTCCTGCCTTTGGGCCGGGGACAGGTGACGAGCTCCGTGCAGGAACACGGTCTGGGTGCACTGTACACCCGACACCAAGTAGAGCAGCAATACTCACAAGTCTGAGCGACATCAGCCAGACCGGCAAGCAGAGGGCACAAGTCAGTGCAGAGGGACAGGTGAGGGCAGGAACGAGGACATGGTGGGAAAAGCCACCGCCCCCGGGCACCTCCCCACACCCTCAGAGCACAGCCTGGGTGATGGCGGCCAAGGGCCACTTGGAACATCCTGTGTTGAGTGACACAGCTCAAAGTGCTTTTGTCCCCAGGCCTGGGACAGCCCCCTACGAGGTCTGCGCCCCTGACAGGGACCATGTTCAGGTCTTTCCCATGTGGCCCAGAGCGTGCCTGACTCCCAGGCTGCCCCTGTCCCGCTCGAGTCGCCATCATCCGAAGAAACACCATGGCCCCGAAGAGAAATGGCCGGGTTGACTGAGGGCAAAATGCAGGTGTGTTTAGAGCAGCGAGAGGGACAGGAAAGGGGCGATCTGGGGCCTAGGGGTGCCGGAACCTCGCCTCGCTGTGTCCTTGTCTTGCATGATCTCTCTCTCGAGGACAGGGCCCTAGATTCCTAGAGAGCAGAGTGCTCTGGGGCAGGAGCTCGGCTGCTGTGGTGAGGGGTGCAGGCACCAGGAGAAAGAGGTAAACCTTCTCCCTGGTAGGGACCAACTGCCATGACGACATTTCTGAGCATCCTGTGATCCTAACACAGGAAGAGCAGGTGAAGTCCACATACAGAGGAAATTCCTCCCACAGCAACCATGTTTTGCTGGTCTCCTTGGGAAGGGTGGTGGCATTTATGAATGGGGAGCCAACTGCCCCCCACCCCCACCCCTGGAAGTAGCCACCTGTGGCTTGTGGCAGCTGCTTGTCTCTGATTGTTGTCTCCTTTTTTTTTTTTTCCTTCGGAAGCCAGGAGTTTGTGAGGTCTCAGGACAGCAGGAAACACCCTTGTCCAGAAGTTCCTTGTGACCTTTCGGAGAGTCTCTGGGGGCTCTGGGTCTGGGGCTTGGGGAGGAGAGGGGGTCTGCTATCTCCTCCAGGGTACCTGCGAAGGACAGAAGAGTGGCCTGTAGCAGTTGCCCGAGGCTCTGTGCCACAGACGGGGGCAGGACACTGGCCCTCAGAGAAGGATCACGCTGTTCGATGCTCTCCCAGCTGACGCAGTGCGTGCACAGCTCTTTGTTGACTGAGTCAGCCCACGAATGTCTTTGCTCCTAGCTTTTGCCCTGGGTTTCCAAGCAGCCTACAAGAAGCTGTGAATCTTTTGGCCAATTGCAAGTAGTGTGCAGAGAAAAGCTTCTGATGACATCGAGGGAGGAAGGAAGAGCCAGGAGGCAGCACTGGGCAGAGAGGAGCGAGAGCCAGCGAGACTTCCTGGAAGCGAGCGGTCCCTGCTGGTGTCACTGGGACCGTCGTGTGTTTACAGATGCCTTTTACACCGTGTGCTACTATTCCTATTCCCTAAAGTGCCTCCGACTAGAGGTCAGGACTAAATTGCCCGTCTGAATGAGTCCGGACGAGCACACAGCCATTGAGCACCAAGCAGGAATAAAATTAAAACCTTGCTCTGCACCCTGGAGGTTGGTCCCCAGCGCCGGGGCCCCAGGGAGCTCAGGAATGCTGTTGCAATACCTGGCCTTGGTTGCCAGCCCCGTCCCCCAGGACTCCGTGATGAGCGCACAGTTTCATCACCTCCCTCTGCCTGCCCCTCTGTCGGGGAGGGGCCTGGGCCGCAGACTCCCCGTGCCCTGGGTTTCAGCCTCTGAAATGGTCACTCGTGTCCGGAGGTGGCCATGTCCAGACAGCACCTTTCCTCCTCCGCTGCCCTTGCCTCCTTGTTTCAAGGGCGCAGCCTGAACTGACTCCGGGAACTGTGCGGGGCTGCGGAGACAGTGGCCCCAACTGCTCTCAGGTTGTCTACTCTTGGGTCCCGCTGTGCCCCCTCCTAGGCTTTGAGAGGCCAGGGCTGGGGGGGGGGCGCTTTGGGGGGTGACACGTGCCTGAAGGCATGAGGCCCTGGGTTCCACCCCTAGTGCCACAAAAACAAACAAAGCACCAGGTGCTTTGGACGAAGGGGCACAGCTAGCTGTCACTCAAGGCAGAGATGGGGTTTTAAAGGTGTCTCTGCCACTGGCTGGAGAGGGGTGTGACCAAGTGATCTGGGCCTGAGAGGCCGCAGGGGCAACAAACCCGACTTAACCCCAGAAAATATCCAGCTTGAGATCCGTCTGCAGTTGACATCAGTGCCAGGGGGACACAGAAGGAAAGAGGTGGGTGGAAGGTGTGAGGCGACACATTCCAAGATGCCAAGTGCAGGCAGAACCTTGCCCTGTGGCCTGCTCTATCTTGGAACCACCTGGGGGACAGGGCCAAGACAGCTGTGTCCCTAGCTGGGTGGACATGGCATGCAGTGTAGCTCCAGGCATCTGAAGGTGGAGCACCAGCCAGGGCAAAAGGCAAAGCCACCTGGAGCCAGGCAGCAGCCAGCGCCACCACGCCCGGGCATCCATCCGGCCCCCACCTTTCCCCAGAGCGCCCCAGGCCGCCCGGCTCCTTTGTGCCCACTGTGCACCTGTGATGGGCGTGTGGAGGCCTGCGGGGGAGGGCTGGATCGCGCTGTTCCCTGGGGCTGTGGTGGGCAGAGGGGGACCTGGGCGACACTGAAGAACATGGTGAGTAGAAACCTCTGCTCGTGGTCCTTCTGGGAGGGAGCGTGCAACCTGCTCACCCCACCCTGCCTAGTGCCCCGCTGCGTGGTCCTGCGCTTCTGGGACTGAGCTCGGTGCGCCTGGTTTGGGACAGTAACGGGCTGGAAAGCTAGTGAGGACAAGCACAACGCAAGGGCCAGGCCCGGCCGAGGGCATGACCTAGACTCTAGCATCCCACTGGAGCAGCCTGGCTATCGTGCTACTCGCCCGGCTTTCTCCTGCACGTGGCAACACCATAACTATTTCTATGTGTCTCCTCGTGCCCAAGAAGTCTGTACATCCGAGTTTGTAAGCCATCTGTTCCAAGGGGCTGGTATCTACCGCAGACCACAGGCAGACTGGGACCCTCAGCCCAGCACTCAGAGCCCGGGCCAAAGTCACCCCTTACCTCGGCCACCTGCCCTATGGACCCCAGACTAGTTTTCTGCCCTCTGCCCCAGCTGGCCTGTGTCTGCTCCTCCTCCTCCTTAGCTGGTCCCTTCCGGGCTTGAGGCCACCCGTGCCCCGCCCTATCAGCTCATCTCCAGTCCTGCTCCTCTGGGCATGGGAAACACAAAAGGTGGTGACCCTGTGCCCACAGGCTCTCTGCAACCCCCACACAAAGGGTGGCCACAAAGACGTTTCCTGAGGTGGCAGGTGCTGGTGTCGGGTTCCATAGAGTGCACAAGCAGGAAAGCAGGTGAGGTGGGCGCAGAGCACAGTGGGCAGGGCCTGGCAAGTGGCAGCACTGGGGGCAGACAGGTCTGCGGGGTGGTCCCCAAAGAGGGTGGCTGGGCTGAGCCGGGGAAGTGGCAGGCTTACCTTGCTCAGGTACCGTAACAAGACTTCTGCACATTTTAATCTGCAGGGAAAGAGCACAAATCAAGTGAACAGGAGCGTGCCCGGCCCCGCCCACCACCAAGCCACACAGTGACAGGAGCGCATGGGAGAGGCAGACCCTCGGGCGACCAAAAAAAAGTGGGTGGTGTTGACAGCCACATCTTTTCCTGGGGCCCCAGCTTTCCTGATATATTTGTACTGAATTATGGTCACAGTTCAGAGGTTTAGAAAAGTCACTGAAAGCACTGGGCACATCTCCAAGTCTCAGTTTGCACAGCCCCAGGCGGGGGGGGGGGCGCAGCATGCTGCACCGAGGAAGGTGGTCCCGGGGTGCTGAAGTCAGGTTGCCCGCTCACTCTCACCCTAAGGGAGCAGGGTCTCAGTGTCTCCACCGAGTGACAGGGGTTCCCTCTACCTCCACCACCCCATGCTATGTCCCCGTGGGGTTCCTCATCGGACGCACACCCTTGCTGGCATTAGTACCTCACCCCAAAGCCCTAAGCCCCTGAGTGCAGTGTCACTAGATCACCACAAAGTCTGGGTGAAAGACACCGGTCCACAACATGGGCCTCTGTCCACATGGCCACAGCTGAAATCTTGGGTTTTCTGTGGCCCCACGCTGAGGCTGGCACAGGGCCAGACTGAGTTCTTCCTACGGTCCAGAACAACAGGGGGAGAGGCCCAGTCTCAGCAATGCCTTGTTTTTTTTCCGTGGTGCCAGGGATCAAACTGAGGACCCTGTGCTTGCCAGGCAGGTGTGGCACCACTAAGCTACATCCCTGGCCCTTCGGCAGTGTCTCCTGAAGGGGCACACAACTATGTGAAGACGTATCTTCTAATCCACTGAGGAGAAGTTGCCAGCATCACCCCTGAAGGAAGATTATGTGGGGTGAGGAATTCCAGTAATAGCAGATCCCAATGACCCGGGGGAATTCTGTCGTACTGAGTGGTGTCAACCATGAAAAACGCTGCTCTGCCAGGCATGAGCAGCTCTGGACAGAGCTGCTGGCAGGAAGCAGAGGGAGATCCCCAGATGACAGGTCCCTGGGGTCATCCCCTGAGGGACGGATCTCGGCTTCCTGCAACACCACGTTATGACACTCTCCTAAGTGCACAAGGGCTGCTGTGACCAGAGGCTCCTTGACCTCGCTCCCTGCGCCCGGCCTGGCTGTGCTGTGCGCCCAGCCCGATTGGTGGACACTGAGAAAGCAGATGGCAAGCTAACAATGGAGGACTTGTTTGTAATTGCTGATGAGGATGGGCCCGCTACTCTCCCAAGCGTCCCCAGACACAGCCCAGTGTGGTGTGCTGGGCCACAAGAAAGGGCCCATGGCTGATGACGGAGATGCGAGGCAGAGGCAGCCGGGGCTCCAGTGTCACCTGGCCTTGACACGAAGGCACCCTCCACAGGGTGGGGTCCCAGACACTGGGACGGGGGAGGCGGCCAGCTCCTGGCACACCCCTGGGGGTCAACAACAGGCCATAATGACCCTGCACAGCTTTGGAGCTGCTGAAGAGAAGAGGCCAGAGGCACACAGTGTGGCCAAGCACAGTTCTCTCATCTTTTCGCCAGCCAGGCACCAGACACCTGCCAGATCCGGGTGTAGGTGCTGGGCTGTTGGTGCAGATGAGGCTGGTAGCAGCTCTGGCGTGTGGTGAGGAGTTAGACATGAAGTTCAGGCAAATGTGTAAGTACAGACTCACCAACTGTAAACATAGTATTTCATGGTGCTCCAGCGGAAGGGGACATCTTAGGATATACCTGTGTCTTGACAGGCTCCAGAGTGGGTCTTAATGGGAAAAACAAAGTCAAGAGACCTCGGGCTGCAGGGTTGTGCATGTCGTGAAGGTGAAGTTACTCTTGACCATGGTGTTGGGTGCCAGGCGCAACGGGGAGACTGCGATTTTACTCTGACATCCCACCCATCTGGGGCCAGGCAGCAGCTCAGACACAATGTCTGGAGACTCCAGAAGTCACTTTTAAAGAAAGCTGTCTCCTCAGGCCTTGTGTGATGCCTTTGACACCTGGATTTACAGAAACCCAGGGAATAACAGGCCTAGCAGAGATGGACTATGTTCTCGCGACTCTGCCAACAGACCCTGTGAGACCCAGGCGCTTTTTCTCTGGCTGCACTCACTGTGACAACAGAGGAGCAAAGTGAGGAGTGAGTGTCCTATGTTGGAGGAAAGGCTGTCACCAGGACAGCCACCTGGTATGACGCCAGGCAACATCAGACAGGAGAGTGCAGAACACAACACACCGGTTTGGGTTGCTCAGAAAGGACGCGGACTTGGAGGGTTGGCACGGGCGTGGACAGACACAGCGACAGGGCCTGCCGCTTTTGCAAGTGCTAACTACCCTAGCAGCAGGAAGGCGGGCGGAGCAGGATCAGGGCTGCCCGAGATATGCAGACCCTTGCAATGGCATGAGGAAGGAACAGGTGCAGGCAGTGGTGGGTGAGCCTGCACTCGCGGCCGCACTGGCAGCCCAGGGACGGGGGATGCGCCAGCCTAATTAACATCTCCAAATGGCCTGAGCATGGCTCCTGGCGCTTCCTGTCCAGCAGCAGTGGTTCGTGCTGGCCTGGCCCTGGCTCTGGGCTTGGCTTCCTCTGTTTGGTCACTGGTCTTGTTCATCAATGCTGGCTCCACAGCAGAAAGCCAGGGCAGCTGGAGCACCGGGAAGGGAGGGGGTGGGGCCAGGTGATGGCCTGTGTGAGTGCCAACGCAGGCGGAGAGTGGTGGAACATTCACAGGAAAATGTTCCGCACTTTTCTTCAAGTGTTACGTACTTTGAAGACGTATGACCAAATCTGAGCCGGGCATAGTGGCTCATGCCTATAATCCCAGGACCTAGAAGGCTGAAGCACAATGATGGCTACAAAGTCGAGACCAGCCTGGGTGACATAGTGAGTTCAAGGTCAGCCTGAACTACATAGTGAGACATTGTCTCAACCCCCCCCCCCAAAAAAAAGAGCTATGACTAAATCATACATTTAAAACTAATGTCTCAGTGCCAACCTTTTTTTTAGGTCACCATGGAGAGGTCTGCAGACTCTCTTGGCCCACACAGAACATGAGTATCAAGCTTGCAGTTCTGTGGCCTCAGGAGGCGCCCAAGTCAGACCGAAGCCAACCCGGCCAGCAGCAGGACGGTACCCTGTGTGCCAGCAGTGAAGTGCTCGCCTGGCCCAGGGTGGAAACACCCCAGTGTCCCTCGGGGATGGATGGACAAGATATGACACCTGCTGCAACATGGGTGCAGCTGGGAAAACACTAGGGGACAGCAGTGGCCACCAAGGTCACAGGGTGCACAAGTCCACTCATGACATGCTCTTCAGAATAGGCAGTTGGAGGAGACCACAGGAGATCTGTAGTGGCCTAAGATTGGGGGTGGCTGGGAGGAGCCAGGCTGGTCCGGGCTCGGTGTTCTTTGTTCTTCAAGGGATGGAAACGTTCTAGGCGCCAGGTCTTCCGATGTACACTGGTGTGTGGCTCAGTTGCATGGGATGCCAGTTTCACCTCCACGAGGCTGAGAACAGAACCGAGGGCCACAGGAAGGCTGAGCCAGAGCTCTGACCTGCCACCTTCCCAGCCTGAGTTGGGTTTTAAAATGGTGAAGCGGGACAAAAGGTGGCCCGAGTGGTGATGCCATGGTAGTGACCCCAGACTTGGGGAAGCGTCCAGAGTGATGGGCAGAGCAAGGGAGGAGGGCAAGGATTTGGGCTCAGGGCTGCGACATCATCTTTTGGGCTGGGCCACTCCACGAACTTCCTCCACCTCAAAGCGCAGGCGGCCCCGGCAGGTGACAGGCTGCCCACTGGCCGCCTCTTCTCTGTCCAGGCTGCTTGCGAAGTGCTCCTTGCCCGGACACCCTGGGACTGCATGGGCTACTGTTTCGTGAATTCCCCACGAAGAGCAGCCAGGAGGAAATGCTACATTAGAGATGTACAGCGGGCTCTGAGGAGAGGTCACAGGAGCCTCTGTGGTGCCGGGGTTTTCCTGACAATGGTCGCCCCAGGCTGGGACAGCTGAGAGGCAGAGCGTGTGCGACCTGGCACCAAGACGAACCAACCACATGGTCCTGTTGTCTTCGAATGCCCAGGAGGAGTCAGGCCCTTCTCAAGCCATTTTCTACACATGTGCACTTCCTTGTTAAATTCCAGTCTCCCGTCCTCTGTGCCCAGTGGCTGTGCCCTCACCACTGTGCCAATGGTCTAGGGCACACATTCCATCAAGTTGCTCTTGCTGCCTCTGAGGAGGACGCTTCACTCCTGCCACAGGAAGGGCTGCTCCCGCCACCCGGCCATTCACTCCGGGCCCTGTGCGCTTGGCAAGGAGGCACAGGCAGACAGAGGCCTGCAGAGTGGGCTGGGGGAAGGCGCTGCTGGGAACACAAAGACCTCGGCGAACGAGAGCGCCTTCTGAGCACGGGGCCACCTTCCGCCACTCCTCAGCTGCCGCGGAGGTCGCTGTGCTGCCCTGGGGTGCAGACAGCTGCGCGCAGGGCTGTGGCGTCCTGGGCCGACCTGGAGACCGGGCTGCGCTCCTGCAAGCGTGGAGCAGGCCAAGCCGCACCCGTGTCTGTGCACAGACCCGCTGGCCGGCATGCATCACAGCCTCTGGATCTCTGTGAGCCTGTGAGGCCTGGGGAGAGGTAAGCCCTGTGGTGGCAGGTCCCTTATACAGAAATGTCACCATGTGTTGGCACCTGGGCTGCCCTGGCTGGGCTGCGCCCGGTGGCACCATGGCGAAGATGTCCTGGAGCCTCAGCCCCCCGCGGACAGCACGCAGAGAGGTGTCTCCTCTCTCACGGACACAGGGTCTGCTCAGTGGTCACACGCGGTGCCCCATGGAGAGGCACAGGTTTGAGGCCTCTACTCCCCACCCTTCTGCCGTGGTACAGGGGGATCTTCTGGGTGAGCGGGAGTGCATGGCCCTTGGCCCGCTGCTCCCACAGCTGTCTAGCTTGTGACGATGCCGCCAAGGTGCCCTCCCGGCCTGCTGTGCTCTGAACTTTCAGAGCTGCTCACTGCTCCCTGAACGTGCCAGGAAGGCGCCCGCTGCCCCGGCCTTCGCCTGTGAGGCGCCATACTTGGCTCCCCTCCTCCCTTCCTCCCAGCCTCTCCCAGAGGCCCCTTCTTCACAGCGACTTCCTCAGCCCCGGGGCTAGATGCTCACCTACTCCAGGCTGTTTCCTCAGCGCCTGGCCCGGCCCTCCTTCCTTGCCTGAACACACACTCTTTCCTTTTCCTCCCTCCTTCAAGGGAGGGAGCTGTGGAGCCATGGGTATCACTTGATGGCGCACACCGTGTGGAATGACTGCTTGAGGCCCGGCTCACAGGGTTCATGGGGTGCTCTGCGGTCCTCTGACACTCAGCACCCAGCCGCGGTATGGGGCAGAGGTAGCTCAGTCCCGAGCCTCCCTCTCCCGTTGTGGGGCCCTTTCCTCTGGCCACCCAGGTCTGTTGCCTGCCCGGATGTACCCGGCTGTTATGGCACCAAGAGAGCTGTGCGGTCTCTCCTTGGGCACTGCACTGCCCATCACACGGGTACAGCCAGGAGGGTACCACAGACCAGAGGCTCTGGGGAGCAGGAAACTCAGACTACCAGGATCTGCTCGGGAGGTCAGATGCTGGGGACAGTGCGGCCACACGAGGGAAGGGTGGCTCTGTGTGGGGCACAGGCAGACACCAGGAGTGCACTGCCTCAGATTCTGCTCTGGGCCTGTCCCTGACTCTTGTGTCTGTCGGTCTATCTGTCTGTTTCTTCCCACTGGGCAGCGCTCCCCACTCAGCAGGATCCTCGGGCTTTGCCTCAGATTCCCAGGGTGGCTGAAATAGCCCCCCACCCCCACCCCAGCTCATGTACCGGAAGCACCCAAGGTTTCTTATGTGCCGAGAACGAATTCCTGCCGTGTCCACGGAGTACACCCTCTCTGCCTTCTTTTTCTCCTTCCTTCATGAAGCAAAACTGCACGGCACATTTCTCATCTTTAAAAATTTCTTTCCCACTCCTGCCTTTTGTGGGAATTAAAAGGTTAATTGGGAAAAATGAACTATGTGGGTTTTGTCTTATTGTGCTACTCACAGGGCTGTTTCCTGGTTCTCATCCACAGCTCTCCAGAAAACACTGTGTAAAGCATTTTCCTTCTTTCCCCTGCAGTCTTAAAAAGCCAGGGAAGAACTTCTGTATAGCCCCTGCTTGGGTTTGCTAAAGAGAAATATGAGCAAATCCACTGTGTCTTCCAGGAAGCCCCGCAGCTCAGGTGCACTCGGACCACCTTCGGGGCCAGTGACACGGGGCCCCGTGCTGCTTGCAAGGGTTGTGAACTGGGTGTCAGAGGCCCCGGGTTCTCCTGAACTCTCAAGGTTATTTCAAGCAAGCTTTAATTAAGACCATATCCAAAAACCATCTCCAAGAAAAATTCCTGATACTTGTGGCCATCTCCTGGCAACTGCTCCGGCATCCCCAGAGCTGTAATTAGCAGCCGGGGCGGGGGTGGTACATGTCACCTGCCCTCCCTCCCTGCGTGGCTGGGACAAGGACTGTGGACACGGCGATGACAGGGCTGCAGCACCCTCCAGGGCAACGTGGGGGCAGGTGTGTGCGTGACGCACCCCAGTCTCAGCCCGGCCGAGGCTGGAGGCCGAGGCTGCTCCAGCAGGCAGGTTCCTGGTCTCTTCTCTCCCTCCCTGCACTCCTCCTCTTCTCTCCCTCTCCCTCTCTCTCTCTCCTCCGTACTGAGGATTCAATCTAGAACCTTTACCCTAAGCTACATCCCAGTTCCACTTTAATTTTTATTTTGACACAGGGTCTTTCCAAGTGGCCAAAGGTTAGACCTGAACTTCGAATGTTCCTGCCTCGGCTTCTTTCAGCGCTGGGATCACAGGCAAGCTCCATCTGCCTGACTTCCTGTCTTCCTCTTAATTTTCTTGTCCGTGGACTTCCAGATCTGAGAGCGGCTTGGTTCTTAGCCAGCGTGGCAAAGTTCAAGTCCGCTGGCAGGATGCCTGGCAGACCACCTTGTACGGGTCACAGACAGTGGCACAGCCGCTCTGAGCGGACCTCCCTCCAGCTAACCCAAGCCAAGTCACTGATAGTTCAGCTGCAGCTACCGGATCTGGGCTGATTAATAAGTAGCCCAACAGCTCATGAGTATCTGCTCTTCTCCAGTAAGACTTCCTTCTCTGCAGGCCCGCACAAGGTCCCCAGAGCCTGCTGTGTCACTTCAGGACCCAAGTCCTGTCCCGCTCGGTGGCAGCTGCTGATGCGAGTGAGGCCAACTCAGAGACAAGCAGCAGCATTGTGTGCTAGCTGGTCATATGGAGAAAGTGTCTCGCAGACTTGACCTGGGTGAGTTTTAAAAGGTCAAAAGGATGGATAAGCGTAAGGCAAAATGCAGTGTTAATCAAGGCCATGGAGGACCCTTGCTAGCTCCAGCCCCATCCGCAGAAGCGCCCCGAATCAAGTGTCACTTGTTCATGAACCATGGACAGCAGGCTGCCGCCTCGGGTCTGGCCATGGTGCTCACCACTGGCCCACTTTCTCCAAGAGGCTGGAGGGGAAGGTGGAGGTTGCATAATTATAGGTGTTTGCTCTGTGCCTTTCATCAGACCCCATGCATCTGTGGTCTGGAGACACACCTGTATCACATAAAGCAACAGCTGCTTTCCCTTCACTCCAGCTGCATGTGTTATATGAAAGAAATGACAGGCTCCATTCTCTAAAGAATCTGCAGCCCATACTGGGAGAGGACACACAGTAGGGTAAAGACTCAGATCCACAAAGGAGAATCAAAACAGAAATATGGTGTTCTCAACTTACGATGGAGTTATGTAAGCCTGCTGTACATGGAAAAATCAATACACTGAAAACACAAGAATTCCAGGGTGCAGTGGGTCTATGCAGTGGGATTAGGGTAGGTAAAGACTTTCTATGAATATGTTGTCATGTTTTTAAAAGCAAAGCAAAAGCAGCCAGAACTGAGCTTGTGACGTGGATGGAAGACTTGGGCTGGGGCCAGCAGGGCTTCATGGGTGGAGGAGATCCCGAGGGGTGGCAAGCTGTCTACAGGGTTCTTGGGGACACTGGCCAGCAATGGCCATGTAGGCTGAGGGTGCAGCTGGCTGGCTGTGAATTCTTCAGCAGATGGTGGTATAAGAGAACTAGTATTTAAGGAAAAGGTCGGGGTTTTCTGAATGGAGCCCTCCAAGGCAGTCCTGGCCTTTGTTGCAAGTCAGAAGCCAGCAGCCAGGACCCTGAACATGGAACTGGCCCCTGGGGGACAAGGGGTGGCCAGGGACCTTGGCTGTCCCTTCATGGCTGGGTCTGCAGCTTGGTTAGTCAGTGTGAAGAGGTGAGTGAGGCCTGATGTTTCCTGGGGTCCTTCCAGCTCTGGGAATCCTTTCACTGCCATTACAAGGAAGTGGGGACATGCACAGTGCAGCTGTGCTCTTCTACCTTGTAAAGGCCACAAGAGCATGAAGGGGCGGAGGGAGAGGGTGGGGCCGAGCCCTGAAGAGATCTCAAGCGGGACCGTGGCCATGGTGGGAACTGCTTTTGGCAATCGGGTGAGGGTTCACCTCATCTATTTCTGGAGCTGAAGTAACTATGGACTTCCCAGGAATAGAGAGTACAAAGCCCTTGGTAGAAGATGGGCCCGTCAGCAGTGTCAGCTGGGAGGACTGGCAGACTGGACAGCGTCAGTGTGACCCCTCCCACTGAGGCTGCTGGGAGCTAACCTGGGCCTTGTCATCAACCCACATATGCTTCCAGCCAGTGAATGACATGGGCGCTTCTGCCTGCAGCTTTTCGTTTGTCCTTTTTTCCTTTTTGGGAGTAGTGGGGGTCAGACCAGGGCTTCCACACTGGGATACAGCTTCTGTCCTTTTATATTTTTTATTGGGAGACAGGGTCTCACCAGTCTCACCAGTGGCCCAGGTGGGGCTTGAGTTTGTGATTTTCCTGCCTCAGCCTCCTAGGATCACAGGATCAAAGGAGAGCACCACCACGCCTGGCTCTGTCTGCAGCTTTGTGAAGAGATCGTATCGGTTGTTAAAACCCCCAGTGACACTGGGCACTCTGGAAAGTTTCGCAAATTTACTAGAACATTCTGCTGTAGGAAAGAGAAGAATCACAGTGGCCTCAGATATTCGAATAATCTTTCTCGAGACACCTGGTGCAGGTGGGATAGAAGGATATGTGGACTTGGGGACAACGGCAGAGTGGCAGCAGCATCCTCTGACTCAGATTAAGTGTCTGTGAGCCCAAACACAACCCTCACTAACATGGCAGGACTGGATGGGGCAGGCGAGATTCCAAATACTGGCGTTCCTGCGATTGAGCTCTGTCCACTGGGCTGGGAAAACATCAACTGTGGTGTTTCAGGGCCTCACAAGCTAACAAAGGCTGTGCTCCCCCTGCCGGCCTTAGACAGCAGCACCCTGGACAGTGCTGGCATCTGTGCTGAAGCAGGGTCGGGCACTCTCCGTTGAACGGAGCCTCCTTTAACATGGTTTTAGATGCTCCTCGGGGGCAAACATCCATGGTCACCAACTTCCATCAAGACACTAGAAGCTCTTGAATTAGGGATCGATTGAGGTACCCTGACCACCAAACTGCCAGCTGTGATCCTGACTGTGACTAGAGATTCATTTTCAACAGACACAGTGGGATCCTCCAAGATTTTGAGGTCCAGATGCAATCTTTAGAGTGGATCTGAAAAAAAAAAAAGCCCTGAAGTCAAAGTGCAAGTTTCTTTTTTCTCTCTTTATTCTGTAAGAGCAGTTTCTGAAAGGTATAGATGTATGCTGCCTGCATCCCTTCTGATCTTGTCGAGTATTACACTGGATTCTCCGAGTCATTAGCATGCAGAAGAATGACCTCATGGTGAACAGATGCACTTGGCTGTGAGCTGCCCGGGTGACATCAGTCCCGCCCTGCCACGCAGGGTGCCGAGTGTTAACCCTTTGAAAGCCACTCTGCTGCCCCCTTCCTCCGCAACACTGCAGACAAACACCCTACCCCTGATGCCCACGAGTGTGTGGGATAAATGCATACATGTCACACAGATGTTAATGAAAGCAGCGTTTGAACACTGGCTACCTTTCATTCACTTCTGGTCGGTGAGGGGTGGCATCAATAAAGGGGGCAAAGCTCAGGGCTGGGTAAAAAAGTGGCTCAAGCACCTACTGTAGGCTGGGGCCTCAGTACAGGTGACAGATACAACAGATGCAAGGCGGCTGTTTGAAGACTTTGAAAATGGGCACTTTTCTTTAAAGCCCCATGACAAGACCTGGGGCCTTGAGTGCCAATCCTGTTGCCTCTCTATGCATTGCTCGCAGTGCCAAGGATGGTACACATTCCACCCCGTGTCCAGGCACCCTGGGTGTAGGAGTGGCAATGCCAGGCATGGGCTGCTGCCCAGCAATGTCTTCTCTGGGTACAAGTCAGGTATGCAAAGGCTGCCAGGGCTTCCCTGCTGAGGGGGGTTGCCCAAGTGTAGCACACATGGGGGGCTTGTGCTTCACACATGGTAGGTGGGCACAGCGTCCAGGTGACCCTTCTTCCATCAGGACAAAGCCCTTGTCAAGGATGCACAGAGAACACAGAGCCCCTTGCTCTTCAAACTGTGCCCACGCCTGTGAGCAGGAGCCGCTGCCCTACTTTGGTGATGCTGACGCCAGAGTAGCCTGACTGGGACCCAAGGGCACAGTGGGAGCTCCACGGGGTAAGGGATCAATTTTTCCAGTAGGCTTGGTGCTTGGGAGAGCAGGCTGTAGCTCTGGGTCTTAGTTTACAATAGCTGGCTCATTGTGGTTTGATTGTACTTATCTCAGGAAAATGTAAGACTCAGTGAATAAATAAATAGTATTTTCATCTTCATACACAAAGAGGAAGTGGTTGTGAAGGAGGCCTGTGCGCCACGCTGAGGTGTGCTGTTTCCTTGGCCACGCCATTTCAGCTCCACCAAGTTTTCCTTTTAATTCACTCCTAACCATTAAAAGCAGCCGGGGGAAATGTTAAGAGAACATCACGCCCATCTTTAGAATCACTCTCAAGGACAGGTGCAACGTATATGTTAAAAATGGTATCATTTGGGGCCAGAGGGTTAGCTCAGTGATTCCGGCACCTGCCTCGCAAGCACAAGGTCCTGAGTTCAATCCCCGGTGACCACATACAATGCTGGGCGTGGAGACTCACGCCCACCGGCAATCAATACCGCATACCACAGTGCGGGGTGTGGTGGCTCACGCCTGTAATCCCAGCACTCGGGAGGCAGAGACAGGAGGATTGCTGAGTTCGAGGCTTGCCTGGGCTACATAGTGAGCTCAGAGCCAGCCTGAACTACAAAGCGAAACCCTGTCTCAAAAAAAAAAAAAATTTGTATCATTCAACATCAGATTCGAAGCATTACACTGTTAATTTGAGAAGAGGAAGAATTAGCACTGTCTTTGATATCTCATGTTTGGTTTCATGCTCCTTTCATAAAAGTTCCAGAGCTCATCCTTATAATGCTGCTAGAATCTTTATTCTGCTAAGTAAGCCAACCAACAATCTTATCCAACTGGAGGTCACAGAACCTAATTTTTCTCCTGTAGTCTCACAGTGGTGCTGGCTCATAGAAGTTTAAGTAATTGTGAACTTTTGGAAAAGATCAAATTATTTTATTTGTAGGCTAACATTATATACACAATGAAGTAGAACCCCTCATTTATTTTCTAAACCATCTTAATCAACAACTGTAAGATTATAATAGTTGAGTTATGAAATGTAAACATCTAGGTATCATTTAGGTTTTTCTTTAAGAAATAAAGTACCTTCTTCAGAGGTAACAAAACAAGAGAAAAACAAAAACAAAAATATCTGCCCTGAAAAATCAAGTTCAAGTATCCATAAAGATGGGAAAAATCTGAATGAGATCTTTTAAAAATTAGCTTGCTACAGATCCTCCCTGTTCTTTCAGTGAAAATTTGAAACCATTTTAAACCTCTCGCCAGACTGAGTATGAAATCTTCATTTCCCCTGACATAGATTTTTTGTTGTCTTAGATAGAATATTGGCAGAGTGTATAAAAGAATTCAATTCACAGCTGTTCTACTTTTAATGTAAGAAACATTAATCAAAGCTTGAAGTCATAAGCTTTTCTCGTGTTGTTTAGTATTCCAGTTCAACAGAGATCAATAGAGGCCATCCCTGTGTTCCTGACGCCTCCCCAGGAAGCGGCGCGATTATGTAAATCGCCTCCCACCTCTGCCAGGCTGCTTATCTCCCGAGCCTTCTGCCTGCTGCTCCTGGCTCCCTGGCCAGCACAGGCCTCTCCTCTTATCTCCACACAAAGCTCTGAGGCCAGGACTGCAGCCAGCGATGTTAAACAATGATGCATGGCTGATTTTATTTGGAAGTGATTTATTTCAGTGAATTTAATTTTTTTCACTTCGTGTGTAAGATATTTGTTAACAAGTCAGGGTGGGAGAAGGAAGGCAGTGTTTGGAGACAATCGACCCAGGTTAGAAATCTATTAGCACTCCCAGTCCTGCAGACACAGGGAAGATGAAGGAGGATTTCCACACGTGTTGACTAAATATCCTCTTTACTCTCTGAAAGGCAATTAGTCTGTAACTACATGCAGAAATTTGCAAGGAATAATTCTGTTCTTTGAAAAACCACACAGTATTCATATCCTCCGTGTAAGTGGCAGCACACTTTTTTTTTTTCAAATTAGAAATAGAAAAAGAATAAGTGCCTAAAAACAAGGAAACCCATGGAAATGTTTGCAATTTTCCGCTGGCCTAATAAATGACAATGAGTGCAGGCTAGGATCTAAACGGGACCCACGCCAGGTGCTGCTCGGCCGGCGGCTTGTCCACATGACATCGGCCACTCCGCTGAGGAGCGCGCACGCCACGCGGGTAATGATGGGCCTGGGGACACTGTCCTTCCATGTCTCCCGCGTTAATCCCTGACCCCGGTATCTCGGCAGCATAATCCCCATTTAGCATTAGTAGCAACGGCTTCGACTGTGAGGAACTCCTTTCTGATAAGTAAGCACTGATTCGGGCATCGCTTTTAAACAACATATTCCCAGCTCAGCAAGAAGCCCACACTCCTGAATAAACCGGGGCACATTACTGAGAAAAAGTTCATTAACCTTGCTAGATTTGGGGGTTAACAGGATAGCTGAAGAAAGGAATAGAGCGAACAGCTCGGATACAAAACAAATTAAAATGAATGTCATCGTTCCTTTTGATATTCATTAGTTGATTCAGAGGGAGAATGTGCTTCTTAAATTTGCGAGCATTTATCTGTGAAAAACAGGTGTACATCTGCTACTCGAATTCATCCTAATCGTGAGAGGAGAATAATGCAGACACTCACCCGTTCCGCCGAGGGAGTAGCTGGGCGAGGGAGAGAAGACTTGAGCTGCAAAATCCTCGAACGTCATGATTTCGCGATGGTTCTGAATTATTGCTTCAAGATACAGCGCTCGTTCTTCATAGCTGCAGCCGTCAGTTAAGGAGGAAAACACGGCAACACAGCATGCGTGGCGCTGGCGGTCCGCCGTGTATAAAACACACTCACGCAACTTTCGGGTCTATGTGCAAAGCACAGCATCCTGCGAGTTATTCCGTATTTTGTCAGAAAATTCAGTATCGATAGCAATCGTAAGATTCCGCTGCTGAAACCTAAGTTTCTCTTAGACTTCAAGTGCATTCAACACTAAGTGCATTACCAAAAAATATGCAAGCCGAGAGTTAAGAATAACAGCACAGCAGCATTAAGGCTGATTTAAGCAAACAAAACCAAGAGGTGTAGGTGGGATGGAGTCTCCACAGGCAAGTGTGTAACAACCTGCATCTTCACCCTACTTAGGGGGAGAAAACACTTTTCTCACAGTACTGACACCGTGAACTGATCTTTCAAGCAAGAACTGATGGCACAAGGGCAAACACACCTTTTAACAATAAGGAAATACAAGTTACTGAGAAGAGATGAGGGCAGAGGTGTACCCTGAAGGGGTGTCAGAGTCTAACCAAGAGAAACTATGAGAAGTAAAAGAATTAATATGTAGAAGAATCTAAGAAGAGTGCAGAATGCATTTGAAAAAAAAAAAAGACTGTTGGCTCCTAATTAAAAATGCAGCTTGGAACACACAGCATTCAGATGTGTAATCAAAAACCAGTCACCAATAAAACTTACAAGCGTAACACGCTGAAGCAACTTTCCAGCTGTCTTAATAGGACCCCTGCGTGTGGCAGCCTTTCACAGGGCAGAAAGCAAATCTTGCCCTTTTGTGTGTGGCTTCTGTTCCCTGGGAAGGTGACTCATGCACTTCCAACACCAGGGTAACGTCAGAACAACTGACAATGGATGGCAGCAGCACGGAAGACTTCGTGGATTAACACCGCGGAGGTGGGTGTGATGTCTCACTCCTCCTCCCCCACTTCCAATGACAAAGTTAAGACAGTCACAGTCAGTCTGAAAACTGGGCCGATTCTCCAGGAGCACGGGCAATGACAGCCTCCCTTAGTCTGTTACTCGCAAGTAATTCTAGCATTTCTCCTTAAAACTATCTTTTCAAAATGGCCTCTTGAAACATATAAGTTGGTAACTTGTCTTTTCAACAGAGTCTGTACTTTAAAATACAGATATTTCTCTATTTTCTTTTAGCAAGGCAGGGACACTGATTTCCAGATGTAGGCTCTTCCTCTGCCTCCTCCCCTATGCATTTGGAGGATGACTTCATGCCATGAGTGACCAGGGCAGGCTAAGGGGCGGCAGGTCATTGTGGCTGTCTACATTTAAATTTTAAATAATTACATTTCTTACAACTCGGTTCCTCTACCCTACTTGCTATACTTCAAGTACTCGGCCCAGCACCAGGCCAAGGGTTATAGGACTGGTGGCACAGAAAGAGGACAGGCTTATCATCATGGAAAGCAACACTATCACAGGCTCCTTAATCTTGCCGGAGGTAACTTAAAAAAACAAAATAAAACAAATCACGATGAACACAGGCTTGAAGAGTTCTGAAGCGGCCTGGTGATGATTTATGATCTCCTCTATAGACGGAGGCCTGGGCAGCCTGCGCCCGGCCGGCTCCACGGCTGGGGCTGAACTCCTGGTGACTCGCCTTAATGAACAGCCTGCCCAACTTCCTCGGCGCGCAGCGCCTGCTCAGGCACAATTCTAGGGGGACCCACTAATGCCATTCATGTCTCATTATGAACATGCTTATTCTGCACAGCACTTGGCTGTCGCTGTGGCTCGGCCCTCTGAGCACAGCCCCAGCAAGCCGCTGGTCGGGGAACAGCAGGACGTTAGGCCTGAGTGGCCGTCTGGCGAACAGGCACTCTGACAGTAAGCTGGCACGTGCTGGCCCAGCAGGGGCCGAGCGAGGCGTGACAAATTACTCAAAGAGCTGAGCTAAACTTACGGCTGACAACCACCTGAGCCTTTGGACCGCCGCGGCCCGCTGTCAACACTCAATTCATGGCTCCCCCTTTCAGCCCACAGTCTGCCCGTGGGCCTGGGCTAGAGCAGGCACGCCACTCAAAGACCTGCCGTCCTCTGCCTCGCGAGCTCACAGTCAAGTCTACAGAGGGGTGCTGTGTATGATGCCACAGAGACATGCCCAGACAGGGGCCCATCATGCCTAGATGAGATGATCCCACTGGCACAAGCTGGTCCCTGTCAGGCCCAGGGCCGGGCTCCCCAGAGAAAGCTCCATGTTCATAGTCACAGGAGGCCGTCACCACATTCTGAGGGCCTCTGACTGCTAATCCAGGCTCAATGGCAGCCATAGAACAAGGAGAAGGTGCTCAGTTTGCAGAAGCGTCTCAGTCTTGCCTTTACATGTCGGCCTGTCACATGCAGCACATCCTAACTGTGTGCTAATGGTGCTAAAGTGGGTGTTGTCATTTAGACAAACAGCCATTAGACATTGGGGTGAGACCAGGAGCTCAGTGGATACACCCAGGCCAGGGCATGTAAGCACCATGACAAAGAGAAATAAATATCCACCTTCTCTGGCAGCGTTCAGATGCAGGCGAGGAACTGACGGGTGCCAAGAATCATTTCCGAGTAGCCTTACAAAATACAGCCTTGGGATCATGATGGAATCTATCAGAACCAGCAGCCAGGCCATTTGTAGCAATGTTGTCTGATGTTTTCTTTCTTAACATCCTTAGAGCCTTCACGCTGGCTGCTTTCTATAAAGGACAATATAACTTGGCTATCAGGACTCCTGTAAGGTCCACCTTGTGCGTAAGACACATTTATATGTGAACCGAACACTGAGTGAACACCCAGCACCGGATGGTCAAAGACCTCTGCCTAAGAAATCACTTGTTTCTCTCCTCACCCTTGAAGCTCCATTTGTGATGCCAGCAAGCCCAGCATAAACTGTCCTCATGACTGTCCTGTTCTCTAATCCACAGGAAGCTTCTGCAAAGGTGTGGGAGCCATGGTTCAGAACCCCTGGGGGTCATTGGCTGACTGCAAACCCACGTGCAAAGTACCAGCACCCAGGACCTCCTCATACAGAATACCAGAGTGTGAAAAATGCTGGGAGCCTCTCAGCTCCATCTCATCTTAAACTTCCTAGGCTGGTTGTCTGTGGAAATTGTAAATGACCACAAACAAGGTTGCTTAGGAAGTTTTCCCTCCCTAGTTATGAGAAGCCAGGGCCCTCGTGTGGCAGGGCTTGAGGGAAAATTCTGTTCTTGCCTTTTCTCACTCAAGGTGGCTGCTGGTGTCTCCACCTGCATGGTTTCCTCCTTTCCTCTGTGCATCTCCTACAATATCACTTGTTGCTGGATATTGTCCCATCTAGATGACCCGGATGATCCCATCTCAAGATTCTTACCCAGGGACTAGGATGGGGACACACTCTGGGGCCACCATCCAGCACACTGAGCTACTGGAGGATGCTGTCGGGGCCAGGCTCATCCTTACAGTACTCATTTTTGGCAGCTTTGGCACTCTGCACAGTGCAGTACTTTCCAAGTGGGTAAACAAATGCTTAGGATTTGTGGTCCACTGCATTGGGCCAGGAGACCCCTAGATATATTTCGGACAAAGGCAACTTGCAAAGGAAGGTTGGAGAGTTTTCATTTTGAAGTGTAACTCTGCATAGAAAACAAAATAAGTGACCTAAAACTTGTAAAAGAATGTATTGGAAAACTTAACGACTGTGGGGTGTGGAAAGAGTTAACCAACAAGAAACCAAAACCAGAAATGATGAGGAAGAAGACCGGCTCATGTGACCCCTTTCACATGATGAGCTGCCATTTCGCACAACCACGAAAGGAAAAGACAGAGGGTAAAGCGGAGACAGAGGGTAGATGCTGGGAATATAGAAAGAATACCTACAGGTTCATGAAGAAAAGTAATTTACCAGGAAAGCGGGCAAAAGACACAGGCATTTCTGGCAGCTAAACTATGAATGGCCAGTCAGATGCTCGATGGTATTAGTAATCAGAAGTTATTAAACCCAGGAGGCGCCCTTATCACATGTCCCAGACCGGTAAGCACACAGCACGAGCCAATGCCTGATGTCAGCAGGACTGCGCCACAGGCCTCTCGGGACCTACTGATACGAGGCAATTAGACATCGTTACTCGCAAGAACAGAGGTGTGAGCTCCCAGGCCTTCCATTTCACTCCTTGATATGTGAACTCCTCTCCTATACATGTGCTTGCTAAGCGAGTCTATAACGTTCTCTAGAGAAAGGACAAAGAAACCACGTTTAACTTCCCTGAGAAGAGTAGCCACACAGTGGAATACTATACAGCAGCGGACACAAACTACAGACGCACACATTATGATAGATGAAACTTGGTGTTTAGTGTAAAAACACTGACCGGAGAACACATGCAGCACGATTCTACTCACATAAATATAAAGAACAAGCAGCATGAAGAATATTGCATGAGCTATATATCTACGTGGAGCAACAGGAGAGACGCGCAGGATGACAGCTGGAGAACTTGCTGGAGGGAGGAGGCAGCTGCACATGGTGGGGCTCAGATACCTCGGATGGTACAACTGGGGACAGAGCAGGCTGGGTTTCAGTGCTCCTCATGGCTCAGGTAAACATGCAGTATTTTCCAGCAGATCTGGTTATTTCATCACACAAGGAAGCAATATGGTGGGAACAGGACAGAGCATGAACCCAGTGGACATCTATGCAGCCACTAGACAGGTGACGTGAGCTGCCGTAAGCCAGTGTTGCTAGCTGTCGGAGAGAACGATGATGGAAAAGTCCATTCGACTCCGCAAAAGCAGGAAAGAGATGTGCTGTTTGGGATCTTGGATCCAGAAACAGACCAGAATGGTAGAGCTTGCCACTTCAGAAAAGGGTGGAACTTGGGCAGATGGGGTCTAAGATTGTAAATGCAGACACCAGCACCACCCACGGGGGCGGGGACAGCTGCAGAAAAACACACATTTCTGCAAAACTGCTGTGACACTCAGGCTGGGCTGCATCTGGCCGATACTACATTCGCACGAGACCCTGCTGGGTGCAGGAAGCTTGATGGAAAGTACACAGCCTCTCTGGTTTCAGACCTGGACTCTGCCTTCTCACAGTGCTCCTCCATTTACCAAATGAGCTCTGGGCTGGGCTGGGGTCGGGGCGGAGCACTTGCCGAGTACACATGAGGCTGGTCCAACCCCAGCGCCACAAACCCAAACACATACAAGACAAGGTCGAAAAAATGCACCCTAAGTGGCCATCTTGGTTGGTGGTAGGCACCTAGCCAGGGACAGGACAGAGGGTCACCCCACTCCCAGTGACTAGGACAGCCCAGCCTGGACAGCTCAGAAACAGGTAGCTCTGGGTTCAACCCAGTATCACGGAACAAAAACCAGAACAGACAAATTCGCAGGATAAGGTTGAGTGCCCTCACATTGGTGCCAGGAAAGAAGTACACCAAGGGAGGCTCGGGGCCGGTGAAGTGGCAGAGAAGTGGCTGCCCTAGTGTGGTGGGGGGAGGACCCAACACCTCCATCACAGGGGCGACGCTAGCCGCAAGGTGGTGGGAGGTGAAGGAGCGGAGTGTGGGCGGGAAGAGGGCGGCGAGGGTGCACTGGCCCTGGAGCTGCGTCTGAATGGCGCAGGTGAAGGCCGAGGAGACCTCCAGCAAGCAGAGCCCTGAGAGATGCGCGCTACCAAGGAGACCCCGTGCGTCCCCCAGACCTGAAGGCCAATGCGTACAGATGCCTCTTTGTTTACCCAATGGGCTTATGCCACACCTCCATGTTTTGCACTTATCCTCTGCATATTTCAGGAAGTGGATGGCATGTCCATTTCAGGTGTGTCACACACACACACACACACACACACACACACACACACACACACACACACTATTGGGCTGGTATGCCACTGAGACCACAAGCAGGTTTGAAACAGAAGAGAACCCAAGAATGAGTGGCCTTGAGCATCAGGCACAGGACCGAATGGGGCAGGCATAGGCACAGCCCCCCCATGGCATTACAAAAAAGAGGCAGGCAGTCCTTCCCGTGAGCTTGGGTACCTGGCTGTGGGCTGAGTACTGGGGAACTGCTGTCCTGGCCACCATCTCAAACATACCCATGGATACATTTCCAACTCAGTGAGAGGATGTCTCAGAGGGTGAGAGTCGAAGTGCATAGGAAAATGGCAAAGAGCGTTTTACAGACTAGGGAATTGGTTACCCAGATTCTTCTGTTCCTCCCCACTGCCAATAGCTTTTAGGATAAAAGATGCAGAGGAAGGGCCAGAGATTTAGCTCAGAGAGCCTGCCTCACAAGCGCAAGGTCCTGAATTAGATCCCGGTAACCACATACAACAATGCTGGGCATGGTGACTCACACCCACTAGCAATCAATCAGCAATCAGCACCACATTCCACAGTGCTGGGCATGGTGGCTCACGTCTGTAATCCCAGCACTCAGGAGGCAGAGGCAGGAGGATTGCTGAGTTCCAGGCTTGCCTGGGCTACATAGTGAGCTCAGGGCCAGCCTGAACTGCAAAGCGAGACCCTGTCTCAAAAAAAAAAAAAAAAAAAAAAAAAAAAAAAAAAAAAAAAAAAAAAAAAAAAAAAAAAAAAAAAGATGCAGAGGAAAATAACACATTTGCATCTTGGAGAGAGGGTTTTGAACAATCACCAAAAGACAAGGTCTTAAAATGCTTTTTGGTCTTAGATATGACATCAAAATAGTAAGTAGCCAAAAGCAAAAAAAAAAAATTGTATTTAATCCACAAAATAATTGTGCTTCAAAGGTCTCCTATGAAAGGGTAATAATCCACAGAATAGGAGAAAACATGAACAGATCATTGGTTCAATGCGGTTCGTGTATCCTGAGTATATAGAGAACTGTCACAGCCTCTTTAAAAAAGAGAGAAGAGGGCTAGGGATTTAGCTCAGTGGTTCCAGCACCTGTCTCATAAAAAATGGGAAAGGATGCGTGATTGTCAGCTGAGGTGTCGCTTGGATAAGAAACGCTCAGTGGATCGGATCAGCACAGTTCAGGTGTGGACAATGGATTTACTGAGTGGAGAGACCCGCCCTACGGGAGGACCAACCAATAGGCTTGCAGCCTGGGTAGAGTGAAAAAGGAAGGAAGAAGGAAGGTCACCTCTGCTTCTTCAGAGGAGGGGCTCAGCCTTAACTGTCACCTTTGAACATCAGTCCCTCTCAAGGTTCTGGTGCGGACTCTTTGGTGTTAGAGCACAGGCTCCTCAGCTTTCCTGACAGGCATTATGCAGACTACAGTGAGCCCCAGGTCTTGGGCTTCATGTTAGCACTTTGCCATCCTGCCTCACAAGTGGCCATTATAAGCCTACATTTATATATATATGTAAATCCCACATATATCATATATGATTTTTATATTAAATCTGTTCCCCTACTAGATGTGGATGAAAATTCACCCAAAGAAGATAAACAAATAGCCAATGACCACATGAAGAGAGGCTCACACCGTTCTCATCACAGGAATGGCATGAAAGCCGCGATGAGACTCCACATCACACAGCAGGGTGGCCACAGTCAGAAGTCAGAGTCACAAGGAAGCTGACCGAGTGGAGGCCAGAATGCAGAATGGAACAGCCACCATGGGAACCAGCTCAGCAAGCACACAGCCCGGCAATGCCACCCTCGGTATACACCAGTGACAGTGAACCGACCATGCAGAGTGTCTGGTTATACAAACAGCCCATTGCAGTGCTCATGCCACAGGTTTGCCCCACTGGTCTAGACTCAGGAGAACTGGCAATGTGTGTTCACGCAGAAACTTGTACATAAATATTCATAGCAGGCTTATTCATAAAGCCAAATATCCCAAATAGATGAATGTTGTTTGACATTTGGTTTGTCCATGCAATGGAATATTATTTAGCCAAAAAAAGAATGAAGGACGGAGATGAGCTCTCCAACACTTTCCTATGAGGAAGAGGCCAGATGGAAAAAGCCACATATCGTATGATTCCATTTATACAAATGTCCCAAATCAGCAAATTCGGAGAGAGAGAGTGAGCCAATTTGTGAATATCTAGGCTGGAGGACACAGACTATGACTGGACATGAGGTTTCACCGTAAGTGATGAAAATGTTCTCCAACTAAAGGTGCCACTGAAAATTGTGGCATTTGTTTAAACAGGGAAATGTTATAGTATGTGAATTCCATCTCATTAAAAATGCCCTGCAAGTGCCTCTGCATCCTCTGTGGACACTGTGCATTCTGAGAAAGTTCTTGAACGGAAAGGTCCTCTGTGGCCTCAGTAGGAGCCAGTGGAAAGGTGCCCAGACTCATGAAGGTCCTCCACATCATCACTGCTGCAGGCCGCTCATCCGCTCCTCCAGGGAGGATGCCCAGAGCAGGGCAGATCGTGTGCAGGAACATTTCTAGCAGCATTTGGAACTCGACTGGAAAGAGACGCAGACCCAGGACTGCAGGGTGACAAGGCCACCCCAGCAGGGACTCGAGAGAGAACTGAGGGGGCTCTGTGCTGTGGGGAAGGCCCAGAAGGAGGCAAGAGGGAAGGCCGGTGAGTGACGAAGGGGAGTTGGCCTTAGGAAGGCCCAGAGCAGCACAGGGGCTCACCAGGCAGCCCAGCTAGTGAGAGGGACCTGAGAGGGAAAGCCCCCAGATCTGGCCGCCTGGGCACTAGATGAGTGGCGCAGGGTGGCAGAGAGGACCCCAGGAGGGAGGGCAGGGTCAGTCAGGTCAGGATTCGAGAGGATCTTGGGGGAGAAAGGAAAGCTGTGGAACCTCACCACACCCTGCCAGAGTGAGCAGAAGTGAAAGAATTAGGAGAGAGGGCTGGTGGGGAGAAAGGGAGCCAGGGGCTCTGCTCAGATGCTCTTCCTGATGTACCCCATCCTGCCCGCATGGGGTGCTACAGGTGGTGGACGCGGCTGGCACTTACTGACTGATGACATGCCACACTGAACAGAGGCCAGTTCCGGCCTAAAGCCTGGCGTCATTTCCCTGTGACTGTCTTTTAATGTAATGCAAATTTAAATGCTAGGACTAGTTAAGACCC
Source organism: Thryonomys swinderianus (assembly GCA_004025085.1). Classification (NCBI taxonomy): domain Eukaryota; kingdom Metazoa; phylum Chordata; class Mammalia; order Rodentia; family Thryonomyidae; genus Thryonomys; species Thryonomys swinderianus. The sequence goes on along the minus strand of PVIC010000776.1, from coordinate 3,823 downwards.
CCAAATAAATGAATCATACAATGAGGTGAAGACAGAGAGGATGACTTTACTGAGCAATGTAGCCATGTGAAATAGATGTTTTGGAAAAGGAAATTAAACACATGAAAGTATAAAATATTAGATTAAGTTTCAACCCCTAAGGATACACTGCTGGAGAGGAACAGTCCACTACTGCTTAAAAAAAGAAAATACTCACATAACTAAGTTTAGGAATAATTCTGAGGAAATGATAAGAGCAAATGGAAATGGGAAAAAATAGATTTTCTTCAGGCTATTAAATTATAGACTTTTGGAGAAGGTCTGCTCTCCTGTAGCCCAGCTCCTCCTGGCAGAGCAGAGAAGGTCTCTCTTAGATTGAGAAGTTCCACACATGCTGTGGACTTGTTCTCCATTTTCATTAGAAATGCTCAAATCAGTTCTTCCCCAGGATTGATTTGTGAAGGAGCACACCCTTAATTAGAGTAGCTTCCATTTCTGCCGTCTCCTGCTCCCGGGCGCACAGCACCTTCTATGAATCGCCAAGTGAGAAAACGCTCCGTGACACTGTCACTCAGCCTCATATGAGTAAAAACATAAGTGACAAGAAAATTAGTCAATCGGCCTGTTTCAAGTCTAGAGAAAGTGCTGTCAGATTGGGTGAGAAAAGATTCAACAGGCTCCTCGGCTGATGAAAATGACTGAAGGACGGAGAGATCGATCGGAACAAGAGTCCTGCCGAGCTTTGCCGACACCTGGCTTTCTGGGAGGAAGGGACTTGGTGTCGCTGGGACTGCCTGTCACAGGGTGTCACTCATCTCAAGGCACTGCATGCTGGGAGTTAAGAAAATGCACTCGTGGCCTTTACTGTAGAAATGACCATTGATGACATTTTGTTGACATTTAATAACTAAGAAGTGACAACTACATGGAAAACAATTAGAAAAACAGAACTGTCTTTAATGCTACTGAATAGCAGTACACGTGATTTAAGAAATCTGACTTTATCATCACTGACTGCAAGTGAAAAAGTATTATTAAATGCATTACAGGTGAATGGAATTCTCTAGTATTTTCTCTTCAAGCCCTGTGATCTTAAAGGCAAGAGCCATTCCTACTTTCTTGCAGATTAGTTTATGTCAAGGTTGATCACATGATGCTATGTGATAGGCCACAAGAAAACAAAGCTGACAGGCACAGAAGAAATCACCTGCAGCACATATCTAGTTATGCTGCCCTGAGGAGAGTCAGCTGCTGCCACTGACAGTGTATTAGAACAGCCTCCCAGAGGTTGAACTGGGCTCAGCATGGCAGAAGCAAATGCTGTGAACCAAAGTATTCATTCCAAGTTTCGTATACATTTTCTTGTTTTTCATTTTGGAAAGCAATTTGGGGACAAAATTTCCTTGTCAAGACATTTATAAAGTTTGGGCTATATTTAAGTTCATGGTTTGGTGTATTTACAAATAACAGGACTCAGAGTACAGCTCAGAGGTAGAGCACTTGCTTACCATGTATAAGCCCCTGGGTTTTATCCCTAGTACTGTAAAACAAACAAAACAGTGCAGATCTACATGTATTTCAAAGGGGGAAAATAGGATGCTCATATTCCTACAAAATAACTATAGATTGTCTGAAGGGGTCTGAGTTTCCCAGGAAGATATTCATCTTTGTACCAAATTATCAGATGATAAGAAGAAACTCCAGGAAAAGTTAGGGGTTTACCGAGTGACGGTGACATAGCAACTGAAGGAAGAGGCCCATGTGAAGGTTGCCATATGACCTTCCTGGCCCATCAGCAGCCCATATTGGCCGCTGGTGTCACAGCTCACCTGAATGGGGGGGGGGGCGTAGCTGCTGGGTCACCCCTGAAACTCAATGTGCCCACCCCCCAGATAGGAGCACAGCAGGGTTACAGAAACCTAACTGGAAATCTAGGGGAATTCTAATAATACAAAGCACCTCCGTGACATGAAGAAGCAAAACTACACTTGCCGCTTCGTAGGAAATCAACTGGCCATTACATCAGTTCGCGATGCCAACGACTCAGTTGGGCCTGAGGGCTGATCCCCCACTGTGCAGCACCGAGAAGGTTTCTAATGTGAAAGGCAGCAGTGCCTGGTGCTGTGCACAGGGTGCTGTGTGAGCGTGGGGACACGAGTGCCACTCACATTGCCGTTGGGTAGGTGGCCTTATGCAGCTGGAAGGCAGGAAATGCCTGTTTTACATCTGCCCCAGCATCTGTTTCAGTGTTGGGGGAAGATGACCAAGAAATATCTTATTTCACAAATACTGCTGAGGGAAAGGTTTTTTGGTGGTGCTCAGGATAGAACCCAGGTCATCCACATGGCAGGAAAGTACTGTCCCTTCGAGCTGCACTTCTGGCCCTGGTGCCAGGAAGTATTTGTGTTTTGCTTTGAAGTTGGTCAGCAGCATTCCCAGGGGCTGCTAGAGTGATCTAATTTCACAGTGGACTCAACTGTGCTATTCACTCTCTACCTTCTGCTAGTCTTGGTTGTTACCTGTTCAAAGAAAACCATGCACCTGTACAGTACTGGTAAAGACAACTTGTCTTGATGGACATCCCCTTGGAGTGGCTTCCAACGGGAAGCAAAAGGAAGCTGTGCTTCCTGACGGGTCCCAGCTGAAGGGCCAGGGTCAAGTGCTTCAACAGATGTGTTCTTATGACAGCCCTGCTTGGTGGCGAGGAAGCACAGGTGTCTATTATGATGCCAGAGGAAGAAGTAAAGGACAGCCAGCATTGGTTCTGGGCAGTCAGGCTGTGATGCCATCCTGTTCTCAGAGATAACCAGCACCAAGCTCACAGGAGGTGCTGAGTTTTTATTTTTGGCACTGCCAGTGATGGAAGCCAGGGCTGTGGGTACGCTGGGCAAAGTCCCTGCCACTGAGCTTCACTGCCCAGCCCCAGGAATGCACCACAAGGGCAGTGGTCCCTGCCTTGCCACCCTCAAGGAAAGATACTGTTTGTGACACAAGAACCCAACCATGTCTGAGGGTCGGCACGGCCCTGCCGGCAGCACCCTCCCGGCGCCGTACCAGTTGGAGTCAGTAATGACACCAACTGGAAGGAGCAAGTTTCTCGTGGGGTGAGCACTGGTTTCTTGGCTGCACTGAACCTGCTCCTTCCCTCTGGGTTTGTGCTCTCATGGTCTTTTGCTGAGGAGGAAGCTAAAGCACAGTGAGGTGAGGTGCTCTGCGAGCCCCAGCTCTGGCGATGGCTGTGGCTTGGAGTTGTCCCCTCTGCGGAAGACTGGGACACCGCCTGGGGAGGCCCAGCGGACCCACCCACTCATCAGTGCTCGGAAGACAAGAGGAGGAAGTGCAAGCCCTTTCCCAGCCCCTGCGGTCCAGATCTCCTCCCACTGCAGAGGAAAGCAAGCACGCTGTGTAGAGGACTGCGCCCCAAGGGCACTAGGCCGGATCCCCGCAGGGCACGTGAGAATGTCTGATGTGGCGCAGGACAGCATCATTCGGCATCATTGTGGCTCTCCACCTGTGCCAGGGGCCTCGGCAACATGGGGACATGCGCTGCACACCCTGCCCATCTAATGCAGAGGCCTCTGTTGTATGGCTCCCTGTGTGGGCCCTTCCATCCCCAGTGCCAGCACTGTCACCTTGCTGCAGCAGTGCCTCGGCTGTCTACAAACCTGAGTCCATGTCTTGCCGGTGACCCTGTGTGATGGTTATAGGAAAGCAACGCTCTGTGTGAGCTGACTGGATGGGACTGCCAGGGGGAAGTCAGGGACTGTTCGCTTGTTCACTTCAGCCTCCCCTTTGTCCTTGGAGCATGGAGCTCATCAGGTTCAGGGCAGATACCAAGTCTCCT
>PVIC010000775.1:0-108498 GCA_004025085.1 Thryonomys swinderianus | reverse complement strand
GGCTTGCTTCCGCGATACGGCCGCACGACCCCGCAGAGAGACGCAACCACGGAGCGCAGGCTTGGGTTTTATTATTACTACCACCACCACCTGTATAGGCGCTCGTATATCTTCCCATGGGGGCCCTCCCACCGAGCACGGGTGATGTCAATCAAGGCCTGTGGTCAGCTGCTGCATGCGGAACTCGTGGAACCCGGGTTGCCACGTGTCCTCCAGGCATTGGCCTGTGGATATATATGCTGGGAGATGCCTGTAAGGGGGGAGCTTTTGCTCGAGTGCGCGTTCCTGAATAAACAGCAGAAAGAAGAGTTCGCGGTCGCGTCTTCCTTGCTGGTCGAGGGGGAAGCGACATATATTGACATTTGGGTATGTAACTTGGCTGAGCTGAATTCATCATCTTGCTTTTCAAGTTATATATGCTTGTATCTTCTCTAGCTTAAGTTCTTTTATTGTTTGCATATACAAACATCTCATATCCATTTCAGAAATGACTAGACAAAGAGGTTAAAGATTCTGGAGATGCTGTCACAAGAAATTAGCATCAGGTCCAAGTTTGAACTCCACAGATTCAAATCCCTTTAGCCGAACTCACAGTTTTGATAGTTATTCGGAGAAGAGAAGACAGAGTGAGGATCTGCACAGCTGCAGTTCATCACGGGACCCCGAGAGAAGACAGAGCTCCAGTTCTGTTTTGTGTTTTTGGTCCCTTCTGGATCTTTAGTTTCTCATATTAACCAAGCCACTGGAACCTTTTTACAGCCATTTCTTCAGGCTTTTCAGGGAAAACAGTATCACCTCTGCTTGTCTTCTCTCTGAACACACTCAGAAAACCGCCTTATAAATCTCATTCGAAAAATTAAGTTTTTACATTCAGTTTTGCAAAAACTCATACTCAAATGCTTTTTCTTCCAATTTCTACCTTATGAGAAAAAATTACTCCGTTCCACCATGGAACACTAAGGTTTAATTATGTTTTCTTTGGAATTTTGACAAATATATCCTTGTTATTGTTTGTCCTCAAAAACCTTACTGGGTCATGGGTGGAGAGATTCAAAAATGGCTGAATTAAGGTATGTGAATATAGATTAAGAATATGATCCTGGGATTCATGGTGCGAATACTAGCAGACCCACCCTGGGTATGACTCAATAGACTGACAGCCTGGATAGAACAAGGGAAAGCGGAGTTACTGTTGCTGTGGCTGGCATTTGCTCTTCACTGCCCTCTACTGGGCAGGTCTCAAACTGCTTCTCCTGTGCAATGCCCCTCTACCATGCCCCTTTGCCCTAATTGAGATTATGGTTTTAAACCTCCACAAATTACAAACCAAAATAAGTATTTTTGTCTCTTAACCTCAGGTATCTGTTCTTTTTTTCAGAAAATTAACTGATAATCTCATAGAATTCTATTTAAAGTTTTGCTATGAAAATGTAGTCATTCATGAGGTACCATCTATACAGATATGTCTCAGTTGAAAGAAAAAACACGCTTATGGCCCGGAAATTTAGCTCAGTGGTTCTAGCGCCTGCCTCACAAGTGCAAGGCCCTGAGTTCGATCCTGGTAACCACATACAATGCTGGGCGTGGTGACTCACGCCCACCAGCAATCAATACCACATACCACAGTGCTGGGTGTGGTGGCTCATGCCTGTCATCCCAGCACTCCGGAGGCAGAGGCAGGAGGATTGCTGAGTTCGAGGTTTGCCTGGGCTACATAGTGAGTTGAGGGCCAGCCTGAACTACAAAGCGAGACCCTGTCTCAAAAAAAAATGTTTATTTTTACAGCATTATTATTAATATTCCTTGGTTTGACATAAACTCACATAACAAGTTACATGGTTACTCATTTATATCTGAATTTTTTTATGATCTGTTGGGCTTTTGTACTTCTTTTTGACTGTGTATATTTAATTGATTATGTGGACTGCTTTCATTCATTGCTCTAAACATTATTTTTCTCTTTTTAAGAAATCTTAAATATTTTACAGGTGACATTTCTTTTGATTCTGTTTTCTATTTTTGAAAAAAACTAATAGTCCTGTGAAAGATTGGTCTTCTAGTTTTTTTGTTTTCTCTCCAAATTTCTATCTTATTTGTTTTAAACTATTTTATAAAAGATTTCCTGAATTTTACTTTTAAAATTTTCTAGTGAATATTAACACATTTCTATAGCACTTTTAATGTGTAGGGCCACAAATCTTTTTTTTTTTTTTTTTTTTTTTTTTTTGAGACAGGGTCTTGCTTTGTAGTTCAGGCTGGTCCTCAGCTCACTATGTAGCCCAGGCAAGCCGCTGTGAACTGAGCAATCCTCCTGTCTCTGCCTCCTGAGTGCTGGGATTACAGGCATGAGCCACCACGCTCCGCACTGTAGTATGTGGTATTGATGGCTGGTGGGCATGAGTCTCCATGCCCAGCATTGTATGTGGTTACTGGGGATCAAACTCAGGACCTTGCACTTGCGAGGCAGGTGCCGGAACCACTGAGCTAAATCTCCGGCCCAGAAATCTCTTATATTTTTCCTCTGAATATTTAGTTCTGTTTTGTATCATATCCCTGTGTTTTGGACACATTAGTATGTATTTTTAAGAGTTATCATGATAAATGGAAACATCTGAGCAGTTTTTATGTTTTACTTTTTTATTGACACAATATTGTATATGCTTATGTGATTGAGTATGATAATATAACATGCTTACATAGTGTAATGATCAAATTATGGCAATTTACATACATGTCACTTCCAAGATTTTTTTTTGATGAGAACACTCAAGATCCTTTACGCTAGCCATTTTGAAATATGTAATGCATTATTTTAAAATTACAGTCTCTGTACCATGTAGAATACCACATTATATTCTGTTTTGAGAGCCGCAGCTATTTTCCTATTTGTACGATATCCTTTTCCATGTAAAATGTTTTTCAGTTGTCTGAAACCTTTGATTGTTTCCTCATTTTTAGATACTTAAAACATAAAAAGGTGATTAGGACTTATTATTGGTAGAGTATGAGTTTCTGATGGAAATGACAATTTCCTACCACTTAACTTCAGAAACTTTCAATAATAATTCTTCAGAAGTTCCTTTTGTAACTTTTCAGATACCCCAGGAAGGTTAAGTTTTCTGTGTAGAAAGAAAGTTTATGTGTCTGTTTGGATTCTTTTTTTTTTAATTGAATTCTTTATTGGTACAATTTATATACATCTCAAAATCACATATAACATTGGGAAATTTGTACCAGTATATGCCACAAGTTAATTCTCATTTTTACCCATATCCCTACCCACTGCCCCCTCCTCCCCCCTTATACATGCTCTTTTATTTTCTTTCTGTATCATATTTATTCCTTCCCCTCATCACATTCCCACACCAAGTTTCCTATAGAAATATTCCACTCTATAAAAGCTGTCCTACTTTCTAGAAAATAGATTGAGGTTAGTCTGAGTATCAAGACCTATTTAATCAAGTTTTATGAGTCCCACATATCAATTTAGAGATGTTTTTTCTCAATTTCACATATTGCATGTGATGACACTGAGAAAATCCCGGGGATACACAGAAGATATCCTTCACCTTCAATAGACTTTTAAATTACGTGTGTTTATACGAACTTGACTATAAAGAGAAACACATGACACCACTAAATTGCATGGTTCGGTAGGACTACAAAGTGTAAATGAGGTTGCTGCTCTATTTTCGTGTTCGCTGCCGAACAATCTTCCTTGATTCTGTTCTGTGCTTTATCTTTTGTTCATCTGCTTTCTAACTTTCAAAATGTAAAGTTAGGGCCCAGGATGTTGCTCGGTGCCCCTGTGCCTGCTTGGCAAGCACAAGGCCGTGAGTCTGATTCCTAGTACTGTAAATAATAATAATAATAATGATAATAATTTTAAAGCTGATTTATCCTCTTCTATTTTCCATTAACTTTTGTATTTCTTTTTTTTATTTAATTTTATAAAATAGGTCCCATGTTTTCTTGTAGAGTTTTCAATCTATCTTTGTAGCAGTAAACCTATTACTATAACTTAGATGCTCCATTTGGGTTGCTACTTTAGTAAGAAAATTCATTAACTATGAAGTTAGTTTCTGAAAAGTAATGTTTATTTTTATTTCTTATCTGAATGTACATTTGACCTTGAATATTCATTTGGCTTCTGGTAGAAAATACAATCTTGATTATTCCTAGGACTTTCAGTCAATTTAAACTTTCTGAGCCAATTCAAAACCTGCTCCTCTTTGTTTTCTGTTCCATTACATGAGCTGCTGCTGATAATAATTTTAGGAACCCTCAAAAGTAAGAATTTCTATTTCCATATTTCTACAGCTATTAATTACACAGAAAAGTGATATGCAAGCTCTTAATACTTCCTGAAATGTTTCTATAAAATCTCTATCCAGGTCTTCTAACCTGCTACTTTCCACATTATGTTTAAGGGGACAAGTAAATGCATTGACCCTCTAAACTTCCTTAAATTCTCAGATATTTAGCCATCTAAACACACACTCTTAATCTCAAGTCTTCAAGCCCGCATACGCTTCTCATTATTTTCCTACTATTCCAAACCAGATATGCTTTTATGTCCTAAAATGAGAGTACAGTGGGACACTAAGACAGATCATTGCTTTAGTATGCAATTTTCTAATGTATTAGTTAAGTCCCAAACCAAGATTAAATTTATTTTACTTAAACTTCCTACATACTTTCTTTCAAGTACCAGAATGAAGCTTAATTTTAATGGAAATATGTCATTTATAAAAGTTATATATTATATATAATCTCACATATATTTTTGTGATTAAATAACTAAATAAAATGAAGTATATTTAAGTTAAATATGCTACATATAACAATAGTCACAATAATTTACATAGATTTAATATCAATTTATATGTTTAATACATCACTAGTAATAATGTTATTTTTTATTTTTTCAACATTTTGATGAGTAATCATAGTATATAAACTGTATAACAACTTTGAAATTTTCTTTTTTTAATTGAATTTTTTATTACTATATTTTATGTACAGCTCACAATCACACTCAACACTGGGGAATTTGTACCAGTACATAACACAAATTAATTCTAATTTTTACCCATATCTTACCCACCCCACAACACCCACCTCCTATATACATGTGCTTTCTTTTTCTTTTCAAACCATATTTATCAAATTTTCTAAATATTGTGTTAGCATATATTTTATATGTAGGGTTACTGTATTAAGATCAAGAGTGTGCATAATGCTTTTACAGAATACAACAAATTAATTCATAACTGAGTGGTTTGAGTCCCTTTCTTTATCCTTCTCTCCCCTGTGAGAAGAAAGGCGGCAGTGTAGCCCAAGAAGCATATGCATGAGATTTAGTAATAAGGACATATTTCAGTGTTGTTTGCAGGCAAGATTTGGTAAATGAAGTTACCTATGCCTAGTTTAATTGACATGCATTAGTCCTTTTCACCTGAACAATGTAATCAGGGAAAATTAAACTAACTTTTAATTATCAGCACCCATGTTAATAAACTAAGATCAAAAAGCCTTTGTGAAGTATCTGGAGACAGATTTTAAATGTCATGAGGAAAGCTGAGGGCAGATAATCATGAGTTTAAAGTTTCTGCAAATTTTTATCCTTTATCATGTATTGTTTAGTCCAGAAATGAAAGATGATAGATACTAGGACAAGCATGGCTAAAATTTGTATCTATATTTATCCAGATAGATGAGAAGTGATTCTCTAGAGTGAATGAAAACTGGCAGGATCTTATTGTGTTAATAACCTGGACTCTGGACCAATGATAAAAGTCCCTAAAATATCTATCATATTTATGATGTGCCAGATATAAGCACTTTATAATGAGAAGCTTTTTCATCAATAAAGACAGACTTACAAGGTTTGTCTCTTCATAGTATTCATTTTGTAATTGTTGAAAATAGGTACGGATTGCTAGCTAAACATGCCTGAATTCAAATGCTCCATGAAAACTTAAAAGGGAGAATTTATCTATTCAAACTCTTTTCCTACACTGTCTCAGTATTGGTGAAATATATTATCAGATACCCAACTATTTTATAATTTTATCCATGATTATAGTTATATTAGTACACAGACTTCTTTCTAGAATAGTTTGTTAGTTTGTTTTTTGAGACAGGGTCTCACTTTGTAGTTCAGGCTGACCGTGAGCTCACTAAGTATCCCAGGAAAACCTAGAACTCAGCAATCCTCCTTCCTCTACCTCTCAAGTTCTGGGATTACAGGTGTGAGCCACCACACCTGGCACTGTGGTATGTGGTACTGATTGCTGGTGGGCGTGAGTCACCACACCTGGTATTGTTGAATGTGGTTACTGGAGCTAGAACAGGGACCTTGAGTTTGTTAGGAAGGCACTGGAACCACGGAGCTAAATCATTGGCCCCTAAAGTAGTGATATTTTCTAATGAAACCTGTACCGGTTTTATTTCTGCTCAAATCTACACAAATATCAGCCTGCACAGCCTCTAGCCTTAATAATAACATACTACTTAAACTAGTGCAGTCTATTTTGCAGGTGAATTTAATAATTAGAAGAAAATTTCTAAACAATGAGTTGTAGAGCTCATCTGAGTTTCATAATATGAAATTTTATTTTAAATTCTCAACCTGTTCATGCATTGCTCAAAGATATTTTGATTTGGTGGACACATTTAAGAAAATTCCTTAGATTAAAATGCACATAGGTATTTGTAAATATTAGTTTTGTATTTAATTTTTATGTTACAAAAACAAGCTGCAATGTAGTTTCAAGTCACCCTTAGCCAATAAAAGTCAGAGCACATTTAATGAACCAATCCATAGCAATAGGAAAATCTATGCAGCCTGTGGATAAGCTCATTGAAAGTAATGAATGTAATGTTTCCACATATGATATTCAATATTCTAACTCAAAGTGAAACAGATGGGCAGTATGTCTCCAGAAGGGAGTACAACTCTTAAACTTATGAGGAGAAAGATAACCAAGTGTGAGAGTGATTGTGAAAACTACAAAAAGAAAACTATACAATAGGACCAAAACTTTCATGAAAACATTGAGGAAATATTGCCTCATTCTCTCAGTTCTTTGATTAATCTTTAAAAACTAACTTATCCTTAATGTTCTCCAAAGAGTATTATTATTTTCTAACAAAAATGCTGTAGATAGGCAGAGAATCTCCAACTCCTCCATTTCTGGGTACCCTTACAGTCTTATCTATGATTAGGAATCAGGTAAAAAACAAAGACACAACTGCTTAATCAGATTCTCTTAACTTCTGAAATTCCAAGTAGACACTAGATTCAATTAGATTAAGAAAGCTACACTGACCCAAATGCCTATCAACTGGAGACTGGATAAAGAAGATATGGGGTTTTTAATATATAAAATGGAGAATTACTCTACCATAAAAATAATAAGATTGAATCATTCATACTCAAATGCACATACTTTGAGGACATACTCATAAGTGAGATAAATAGCTCACAGATGTGTAAATACCATATCTTTTTCTCTGGTATGAGAAATTTGAAATATAAATGAATTCTAGAATGCATGATAGATGTTATAAAATAGAAAACATTCTAAGGGATATGGGGGTAGGGGTAAGTAATGACGGGAAGGAAAAATTGTGATAGTAAAAAAGGGGGAACAAAGCTTGTGTATATTGGGGTTGGGGGCTTGTAAGGTGGGTAGGGAAATGGTAAAAAATGAGAACTAAGTTGTGACATATACTGGTAGAAAGTCTCAATGTTGAGTGTGATCAACAATGTACCTATTTCACAATTTAAAAATCTAAAAAAAGAGGAGAATCTCAGTAAAAATGTATTTTCTCTGTGTAGACAGAAAAAGCTAACTCTTCTAAAAAGTTTTGTCTCCTCTGTCCCTTCCTTCTCTTGGTCTGATCTCTCTTTTACTTTTGGAAAGTAATTGAATTTTATCTAATATAACTAAGTAATAGCTAAGAATTCATAGAAAAAAAAGCTGAAAAATTTAGATGATTCTAATTACATTCTATTCCAAACACATTCTCTTTAGCACCACTTAGTTGAGATGAGCAAGGGCGAAATGCACCAGGATTTCCCTTCTCTGGCGAAAACAGGTGGAAGGTAACAATGATCAAGGCCAGCTGGGTATGTAAATTTTAGAACTCTAGCTGTAGGCTATCTCTCGTTCCTTGCCTAACAACATCATCCTTTATGGAACATGTCAAATGAATTATGCTTCTTGCATATAATCTTTCATGTGTACTCCACCAATCTGTTTTAAGAATTAATCTCAATAAAATTCTTTAAAAAGTCTAATATAGTCACATTAAGGAAAACTATACCTCATTACTGAAATTTTGAAATGCAATGAAAAAGGAAAAAATAGGCCTAAGCTCCTTATACAGAAGTCTAGTTCTATATTTTTTCCTTCTCCATGTCTCTTGTACTTTAAAAATTCAATTAAAATCACTTACAATTAAAGTGACCAATGCCATATTTTTCATTCACATTTTATTTACTAGTTTAAAGTTTATAAACACACACTCATATAATATATATAATTCAACATCAAATATTTCTTTGTGAAATTATCTTAAGTTCCTGTATTATCAGGCATTGTGCATAAAAATTTAGTTATTTATTTAATGCATAAAGTGACCACTATGATAGACATTATCATATCATGGTATTTAAAATAAAACTTGCACAATGAGATTCAAGTGTGAAACTTTCTACACAATTTTTGGGAAAAAAAATTTCACAATTTAATTATGGCGAGGGCTGTATAAGGCTTAGTCTTCTTGCCTGCAGCCCAGATATAGCACGAGGAAACAATTCCATTGAGGCTGAGGCCTAATAGTCCCCTGAGGCTGTGACACTCAATTGCATGACTACATGAGTTGAAAGCATCCTTGTTCTTGCAGAACCAACTAGTACTATTAAAAGAGAAACATTTAACCAGGGAAAGGACAAATTACTTATTAGCTTAACTCATCCCTTCTACTGTTGTATGAACATTTTTGCTCATCTTACCATCCTCATCAATATAAGCTTCTCATCGACATAAGATCCTCATAAGCATAAGATGCTCATCATCATAGTTTTACTACCACAATCCAAGTCATCTGATACTTCCACTGATTATAAGATCCTTTTCTATTTAGGACTATTTCTCTCTGAGTCATCTAATATTCCCTATGAAAGTAATAAATAACGGCAAGCTCAGAGTGCCTTTGTCTTTACTGTCTGGAGCAGCACTCATCAGGCCCAAGACTCACTCTTTCTAAGTCTCATTTCATGTCTTTAGTTTCTAAATAGCCTTGCATTGTCATGGCTCATAGGAGACCAGGGCCCACTACAGAGGTTCTGGTAATGTCTCCTTTCTTGTTCCATATAAGTAGTGGGAAGAAACATCATGTCAAGCTTATTCTAAATTGATAGGAAATAACTAAAATCATTGTTAAATCTGTAAAAGAACTGAATTACTTACTGTCTTTAAATGCATACATAGTACATGATTCTTACATGATAATAATTACTCATCAATCACTTATTATTGTTCCACTGTACCGAAATTACTGTTCCCTACACCATATACCTATATTTACCTCACACAAAATATTAGCTATTAGGGAAAATAACTTTTAGATTAGATATTAAAAGTATTAAGTAAAAGTAGGGTAAAAATTTTGTATATAGATGTGTGTGAATTATTGATCCCATTTCTGTTCAACCAAATTTATTTTGTTTAACTTTTTCCATGAATGGTATATATTACAAGTTATTCATTAATTAAAATATTGTTCTTAAAACACATTAATATTCCCTAAATTACAGTAAAAATCCTTAATTCCTTGGTATTTAAAATTAATGGATATTTTTATATGTTAGAAACAATATATAAATAGAATGAGAGAAGATTGAATTACTAAATTATACTGTTAAATATGAATTTCTCAGTTCTCTCTTGAAGTTAAATTATATCTGAACATCTAAGGTAGAACACAATGTATCATTAGGATTATATTTCTTTAAGCTGTACATATGTTAAAATTGAATACTTATAAAATGTGAACTTTGAGCTTGTGCCATAAATCTATTTTAAGAAGGAAAAATTGGTTTTCTTGTACACTTTTGTTCCACTTGAAGTCCTCCAGAATATTCAAGGACACAATTTAAAAAGGTATCTATTTTTATATGCATGTAAAATGTTTCAAGCAGCTTTTCTACCTAATTCAATCCCTCAGTATGTGGCTAATTCAGTACAAAAACTCATCCTTCCAATCACAACTGAAAGTTGTTTTCAAACAAAATCTGAAAAGTGAATTTAAGTATTCAGAAAAATACTGGTAAGCTGACTGGTTAAGAACTGAGTGTGACAAACTGCTCTTTTTATTTCGGTGAAAAATGTTGAATGCATGATGCTTCTTTTCTTTGAAAGGCAAAGCTGTGTATTATCAAAAAATGTACCAGCATGTAGATTGCCCCTCCAAAACACATTTGATAAGGGATCTGAAGTTCGTTTCTACTCAATATGGTCATAAAAATAACTTCTAAATAATAAGTTAGTTGAGAGAATGACAAAGGAATAGGTTTGAGCCTTTGCTTTGAAAAACAGAAGGTGTTGAATAAAAGAAAGGGAGAGAGAGAAGAGAGCCAGGTGCAGCAGCGTTCTCTGGGAGAGAGAGGTAGAAAGGTCAAAGAACTTAGTGAGACCCAGTTGCAAAAATATTAAAAATATAAAAACAGCAAATGTATATCAGCATGAAGGAGCCAGGTTCAATTCCAGTAACTCCTTCCTCACCTAAAAAAAGAGGAAGAGAAATAGATGAATGTAGATAAGAAAGAACAAAATTCATGTTAGAGTTGATACTGTCTTCTTGAGAAGTATTATCTATGTTATGAATACATTGTCTAAGTGCTATCCTTTAAAAAATATCTATTATGAACCTTATGTTTATATAAATTACCACATTAACAGTAGTGTGGTCTTCATATGGGAGGACTGATGGCTAAAATTATGTTATTTGCACTCAATTATAAAATCTGGTTGCAAACTTGTTTTTCAACATGTTCTTTTATATGAAGCACTTTAGCATGGGGTACTGTCACTTTAAGTCCTAAATTCCACTGAGTGGTTTTCTAGTATTATTTTTCCATATAAAATATATGTCTCATGGATGTATCTTATCACAGTTCAAATGAAACGATATGTTAAAAATAAAATATCCACGGATATTTTCCAAATTGAAGCATTTTTTACTTCAGAGGTTAGTTTTCAGTTTGTGTGTAATGCATTATCCCTTTCGCTACAGCTAGTCCTTAAAATACCTACAATTTGTAGATACTTTACAGCAGAACTCTCATCTATCTCATTTCTAAATTTTCTACATCTCTACTCGCGTTAGCTATCTACAAATTACTAAGAAAATGATTCATAAATGCGTGAAAGCAACACAAAAGAATTGATGGTAGAATATATCAGCTAATTAATTTTAATTATTCTTGAAATATGTGATTTGCTCACACATTCTATCTTAATCACTTTCTCATACCTGACAACCAAAACTTAAAAGAGGTTTATTTTGGCTGGCTCCAAGACAGAAATCACATGGGTACAGAGGAGGAAAACTGCTTATGTCATGGTGGCCAAGAAACAGTGAAAGAGGAGGAACTGAATAGGGAAATATACCTTTCAAATCACAGTCCCAGGTTCTACTTCCTAAAGGCAAATCAGCTATGAACTCATCGATGGATTAATCCACTCTCAAAAATACTACCACTGTTGGGAATTATCGCCCAAGTACATGAGGATGCTGGCTTCCAAAAGGCTCGTGTCTATGTCTTTGTGCAAAGTGTAGTTCGTCTGTCTCTAGCAGTTGCCAAAAATGCTATCAATTCTAGTCCTGCTGAAGCACCTAAGTCCTCTCTTGCTGAGATTGTGTGGAAACTCTTAGCTGTGGACCCCTATAAACACCACAAATTTAAACAGAGTAAACATTCCCATTTAAAAAGGAGAAACAGGGAGACTGAAAGAAATTAAACCAAAGAAACATTACAATACCCCAGAGCAAATATTGAGTCTATAGTTCCATGTCCAGCACCTGGGGCAAATCGCAGTAATATGCGAGCTCTAAACAGAGTTGTAGCTTCATCGCTGCAGTTGCAACCCTCATAGACTCTCTTTTAGGTCAGTTTTTCTCACTGCCTGTGGCTGTCTTCACTCTTTCCACATCCCTGGATTTTCCAGTCTCCTAGGATTTCCACAGCACTTTTGGTCTAACTCAGAGCTTCATGCACTCTGCCTTCTCAAGGGCACAGGTATGACTGGACCCCCATACCTTCTTCTTAAGTCTTTACAAAAGCACCCTTGATCACACAGCTCCTGCATCTAAATGCCTAGAGGACAGCACCATATGAATGAGGCCAAGCTCTGCTGTCATCAGGCAGTAGCCAGGCCCCTTTGATTATGTCTGCAGAGCTTCTGAGTATTTGGTGAAGTGCACTCTGAGAAACTCTTCCTAGCTGGAGTTCTCTTCTCAAAGCAAAGTGTTTCACTTTCACATCTTTGGATCTGGGAAATATAGGGCCTTTCTGATTTCTCAGATGCCCTCAAGGTAGCTTTCCTACAATCCTAAGACAAAGTACATGTGTGTTTTCTTTTAAATTCTAATCTTATCAACAACTTTGTTGATCTTTCCTTCAACTTTGCAGGCACATCACTTATGATAAAATGATAAACTTTTAAAATGAGGCTCCTGCGCCTGTGGTCTCATGATAAGCCTGACTGGAAATTGTCAATAATATCTGTGCCACACTTTGAATTTACCACTAACAGAAAGGGAAAGGAAGAGAATGTGGAAGGGAAAGAGAAAGGAAGGAAAAGAAAGATATAGGTAAAATTTAAGTTGAACAAAACAGAGCTATATAAGGAATGAATGATGAATGACAACAATATGGCAAAACATAGATACATATGTTTGCTTTCATTTTTAATGTAACTGTAACAATGGAATCAGTGTGAATTCCAATTCAATATACAGAGGATCTTTATAAGACCAGAAATTAGGACACACAAAAACAGTATATAGTGGTATTATGCAAAGACACTGAGGAAGACAGCCACCAGCAAGACAGAGAGAGAGAGAGATCCTAAAAGAAATCAAAAGTGCCAACATCATGATCTCAGGCTTCTTGTATCCAGAATTGTAACACTCTTCAGTATGTTATGGTAGCTGTCTCCTTAGACAAGTTTTCTTGGATTATATCTTGGATTATAGAGCTACCCCATTTGACTCAAATTTCTTTTAGTTCAGGCTCCATAGCTTATCCTTATAACCCCATTCACTTGAAGTCTGAGGAAAGATGGTCACAACTTTCGTCTCAACCTGGGCAACATATCAAGACTCTGGCTCTAAATAAAATTAAAAAGTCTAATGATATAGTTCAGTGATTCAGTCTTCAGCACTGAAAAAAGTTCTACCTATTACTACTGTACTCAGAAATGTTGGGTTTGAGCATACGATGCTTTCATCTTCACAGTGCAAAAGATAGGAGTGTCCATATAAAATATGATGAAAATTAAAACAAATAATAACTTTAATGGATACAGACATTTTAAATTACAGTTTTGTTATAGCCAAACCTCAGTCAGGCCCAAATCCAGGTCCTGGCTATCTGAGTTACTGTATTTATTCACCAATGCACATCTCACAACCAAAAGTATGATGAAAGCCTATGGAGATGCAAAAGTGATTTCATTTACCATTGACCAAATTAGGAAGGCACTACACTGTATCACTGAAAGCTCACTGAAGCACTAAAATTTCTAGAAGTCATAAAATAAAAGCCAGAAAATATCATATGCAGATCTAGCTAGGAGTAGGCCCAAAGTGTGTGAAGTATTGAATCATCCTCGGCATTTTGACTGAGGGTTGAGGGAACAGAATAGCAAGTTATACTCTCTGTAGGTGGAAATTTGGAGAAATAGTTTATCTTTTTAAAAATGTATTTGTTAAAAATCCATTTCAGGGGCCGGAGGGTTAGCTCAGTGGTTCCAGTGCCTGCCTCGCAAGCGTAAGGACCTGAGTTCGATCCCCGGTTACCACATATAATGCTGGGCGTGGTGGCTCACGCCTGTAATCCCAGCACTCAGGAGGCAGAGACAGGAGGATTGCTGAGTTTGCGGTGGCTTGCCTGGGCACCATAGTGAGCTCAGGGCCAGCCTGAACTACAAAGCAAGACCCTGTCTTCAAAAAAGCAAAAAAAAAAAAAAAAAAAAAAAATCCATTTCAATATCTTGGCTACAGTTTAATGTGCCTTGTAAGGTGTAATCAAACTAGAATCCTTTTGAGAGTGATAGAGAATTCTCAGCATCATGTTAATATAGTCATAAATTGATGCTATCTGACCAAAGATAGAAAAGGCACTGTAAGTGACAGGTGTTTTATTGTTATTTATGCTGTTCTTGGAGGAGAACTGAGAATGTAACCCAGGGTTTCATGAGCACTGGGCACGCACTTCTTCCCTTAAGGACGCCACAAGTCCTAAGTGTTTTCATTGTTAATAGTGAAAAGCAAGAATGTAAAAGATAGGAGTTCCTGGCACACGTCATAAATGCATCCACTTCTATATACTTTCATAATCTCTCTTACCCATTTTGTAATATGATCAGATCCACTTAAATCTTCAAGACAATAGGAATTCTGTTGTGTCTTTCCTGACCATAACTTCCCTAAAGGCTCAAATCTAATTTGTTCCTCACAATACACTAACATTATTCTACAAAGAAGATTTGTCATATTTCTAAAGATGGAAGTCTGATCCATGATATGATTATTTATTAGAGTTTCTGTCCCTCAGAATTTACAGGGAAATAGGGACTTTGGTGGTATTATGCACGGAGGCTATAGTTTGTACTGACTTAGTTTGCATTGCAAGATCAGCCTTCTACACACAGGGTTACTTTCCTTTAGTGCTTGTGTCCTAGGTTGCATTTTCAAGCCTGATGACTAGTCTTATTTTACTGGAGTAGGTCATTGTTGGGAACTGTGGATGACTCACTGGATTTACAGTTTACTTGGGTTTAAGGATGTCTTCCCTGTCCTGCAGAGTCAACTACTAGGATTATTGCCGATATCTATCCTGCCCTGTAGGATTTTAAACCACAAGGATTACTGCACTAGGATTACTGGTTTTAAAATTTACTCTGATTTAAGGATGTCTGACCTGTCCTAAGGGATTTTGGACTACGGGAATTATTGTGGATAAATACCCTGTTTTATGCATGTTAGGATTTTGGGTTCGAAAGCTTGGGACCATCCTGTTTTATGCATGTTAGGGTTATGGATGTGACAATTTGGTACCAAATAAAGGTGTGGCTAGTTCAGGGTGGTTGGCGCCTTTCTACTTGTGCAGTATTTGGCCTTTTGCTACCGCTGCTCAGAGTAGCAAGAGTAAAGCCCAAATTCAGCCTTTTCCTCAAGGTTCTGATTTTGTTGTTTGTTGGTTGTTAATCCTTCCGGAGTGGGACTCATGGGAAACGGGATCTTGCCATGAGGGTTCTGGCTGTGTCCTCTTACTCCATCTCCCACAGGTCATCTTGTGTTGTTTTTTTTTTTTTAATTTCAACCAAGTTTTTCATAA
Source organism: Thryonomys swinderianus (assembly GCA_004025085.1). NCBI lineage: Eukaryota > Metazoa > Chordata > Mammalia > Rodentia > Thryonomyidae > Thryonomys > Thryonomys swinderianus. The sequence goes on along the minus strand of PVIC010000775.1, from coordinate 92,861 downwards.
CTGTCTCAGAGGAAAGCTATTTTTAAATGAACAACTGTAGCTAATATATACTAGGAATCACATAAATATTGGAAAAGAAAGTTCGATATACCCGCACAGGCTGAGTTCACTACTTTAATACAGGAAACTGGTTGCCCATGAAACAGTCTCATAATAAACTCTCAGTTGCCAAGTAATACTGCCTTCTTTGTTTGCTTTTATCTCTATTTTGGATTTGTTACTTTAAAAACATTACTTATCTCCACATGAGCCTTTCCAACTTATTAAAAAAAAAAAAGGACTTTGTCAAGCTCCCCACTTAAATATGAGGAAGAATGCCTCTTAAGACACTGTTATGAGGTTCGCAAAAGCATGATAAATGCACAATGAATTAACAATTCACCTTACTTTCTATTCATTACATTAATGGCTTGGAGTGAGGAAAGATTCAAGCTTGTGAATGCTATGCTTCAATGTTTACATAACTTATCCTAACCAGAGATGACATAAATGTAGATAAATACCATTTTTCAACAGATTTAATTTTGCTTCATGTCTGTCAGTAATTTGAAGGGAGTCAACTAAAAAAATGTACTCTTTTTACAGCTGTTCTTCCCAAAGTTAGGCTCCCATCGTTTTCAATTTTAGTGCCTGAAATAAATGAATATATAAGACCTTTTCTATGTTTGCAAGTTATAACTACACAATTTAATCTTCATTAAGTAGTCTTACTCTAATTTTATGTAGAGGGGAAAAAATGTATCTGTTTAGAAATTGCAGTTTTGGACCTGAAAAGTGCTGTGTTTCAACCTGAGATATGTTTTATGTGTCAGCATTTGACATCTTTAAAAATCAAATCTAGAAATATAATCTCAGGGAAAAGAATCAATTCAGTTTGAATTATTTTTATACACACACACATACACACACACACACACACACACACACACACACACATATATATATATATATATGAGAAAGACCTCCAAGGGCAATCTATATATATATATATAAAATTATGTATATATATAGATATATATAGAGAGAATGATATATATATATAGAGAGAATGATATATATAGAGAGAGAATGATATATATATAGAATGATATATATAATCATATATATAGAATGATATATACATAGAATTATATAATCATATATATATATATAAAATGATCAGTCTGTTTCTGACTATAAATATGTGTTGCCTATTCCATAATTGTTTCATTGTCCTTTGTCTTAATTTTAAACTTTCAAAGATAGAAATCATGGGATTTTGTGGTATCTACATATAATCAGAAATTTGACCTAAATGACTTAGAATAAAGTAGTGAATGAAAATAATAGATAGCTGATTCAAAGATATATCCTGTCCAACAATTTGCCTGCTTCTTTGAATTCTTATGAATATTTTTTTGCAAAATGGCACTTTATACTGAAGAAATGTTACATTTGATGGATAATAGTTTTATCATGTGCCTTAATATTCATTCTTCCCTCTAAAACTTATAGAGAAATAATTCATTTAGGAAGTTTCAGGGAGACAGGAGAGTTTCCATTAGCTTTGTACCTTTTTCCTGCTTTCCACTTCCCATGTTACATCATTTGAAATTTATTTTAAAATATTAATTTTAGATATAGTTAACTTCTTTCAATGATGAGAAATTAATGCAAGATCTTCCATATGTTACAGCAGCCCTGTATCACTGGGTGCTTTCTCACCCCTAAAAATTTTTAAGCTCACATCTCATAATTTCTTGGTGTTTAAAATATCCTCTTGTATCTATTGTCTCTCTTTATAAAATGGCAGTGTTATGGTTTGGATCTGAAGTGCCACTTGATACATTGTCTTTGCCAGCTGGTGACATTTTATGTAAGTGGTCCCTTAGAGAGTAGAACCTTCTTGAAGGCAGTAGGTCATTGGACCCATGCTCTTGAGAGGTACATCTTTGCCATAATCCCAGTCCCTACCTCCTGTTTTCTGGGAGGGCATATGCTTTGCTATCCACATATTCCCTTTCAAGATAATAGGAGGCTCTGCCTTACTCTAGGGCCAGAAGGGATGCAGTCAAGGAAGTTTGCATTAACATCATAGGTACTGAGAGTGAAAAATCAACCTTTTCAAAGTTGAGTTTCTCAGGTATTTGGTCCCAGTGTTGAAGGCTGATCAGGACCTGTGTGAATGAGTCTCAGCACTTCGTCTGGCTCAAAGAGAGCAGGTGATTCAGTTCTGCAAGGGCTCTGTGCCTGGTGGGTACCTCCCCTCCGCCAAGATGCATAAGATGAAGGGGCAGTGAAAGAAGATGTCAGGAAGAGATCAGGGACTTCCTTCTCTAATACATGGAAATAAAGTCAAAGAAAGCAGCAGTAAGGGATGTTTCCAGAGAAGAAAAAAGAGAATCAATTGAGCAATTCACTTCATTATCATTCATGTTCCTTCTCTGTCATCATCTTCAGTATAAGCATTGCACTAATAACATAAGAGAGTACATGAGTGACTTATTAAGTCCTTTGTGTTTATTAAAATTTTATTGTGTTCTTTCATTTAGATCAAGTTATATGTCACAGAGAAAATATGGCTTCTTGGATCTATCAAGGTTGTTAATTAATAACTTAATAACTGACTTGTATGCAGTTGAGGCTTCTTAAACTCCCTCACAGTATGAAATCACCAGAGTTCTGTGCCTGTGCCATACCCTGGGCATTACATACAAATGAAGAAGCAGGAAAAGGAAGAAACACATATTGTATGTATCTTCTCTGCTCCCACATATGCTCTAACTGGAAAAAACACAAGTTCAAAGTTCAAATCCTGGTTGACGATTAAATCACGTATATAGTTTTGAGCTTAACCCTCAGTGTCGTCACAAGCCTCACAACCATGAAACCAGTTTATTAAATAAAAAACAGTCTCAGGCCTCTGTGCTTATCTGTTTGTTTTTGTTGTTGTTGTTGTTGATTTTTGGCGTACCAGAGATTGAACTCAAGTTGTGTCCTTCCAAGGTACGTGCAGTACTGTTTGAAATAAATCCCTAGCTCATTGGACTTCTATGTTTTTATAGTAATATTTAATTGCCTATTATGTCTCTTTTTACCTCTACCTTTGTATTCATATAACCTTTGAAGTATTATAATCTAAAATAATGTAATTCTCCTGGGGATAGTAACTCTGTCTAGTTGACCTTGTAAACCTTAGATACAGCCCCATAGGCTGGCTAGTCAGCCACCAGTCAGTTTTATAAAAATCAACTCATTTGTTTACAGATAGCTCATGATTATTCTTGGAAAACAATGGTAGACTTGCATTTGCAGCAGAGATTTGTGAACTGAAAGGACCAAAATATTTCTATCTAGTGTTTTGTTTTTTAGAAAAAACTTTACCAACACCTGCCCAGAATGTGGTACAATGTTTAGCATGCAGCCAATGAGCAGGAAATGGCTCTCAATAAACCTTTGGGAATTTATTGAATATCAACTTTAAACTAGACTACAAATAGGTTATTTTCTAAATGTTTTATAGAAACATTTAGAAATTATTAATAAGCCTCTAAAATCCACAGGCTCCAGTTTAATACTATTCTGGCAATTATATTATAATATGATTCTTGAATTGAATGGTACATGTTATATTTTGTAAAGCTGTTCCATTGGATTTGTTCTATTGGATTTATTTTCCAACAAGGATTATGAAGGAAGTTAGAAATGTTATTATTGACTAAATAGTACATGAAAAATGCATGGCATGCAGTTCTCTCACTGAGGTTTGAACCAGAAATGGTGGATGTGATTTATTTTGTAACTAAAATGTCAATGTGAATTAATGTTTACTTCATTCATGAGTAATCAAGATACTCCATAGGAGGAGACACATAAATCAACATCACTTCATATTCTACATTATGTTGCAGTTGATTATGCAATTTTAAAAATATAAATAATGAAAAATTATTTAAAGAAACAGCAGCCAATATCCCAAGATAAGTTTAATTAGTAATTCCAGAAGTCACCTGCCAAATCCCTTAAATGCATATTAATTATAAGTAAACTAATAATTCCTACTATAATAAACACAATTGTTCATGACTTTCATTGACTCAAACTGGCAAACTTTAGTTTTTTGCTTGTTTCCGATGTAACTTTCTTGAACCTATTATCTACCATTCATAATTTTCCTCAGAATATAGCTGGTGTTCATAGACAACTGTTAGTATATTCTTGAGTTCTCATAGGTAAAGTTTATGTATGTTGTGAAAGTTCCAAAATTATATTAGCTTCTTTAAAAAATCCACGATATATAAACTGTTTAGAAGCATTAGTTGATTTTTTATCATTCATATGATCCTCTATCTGTTGAAATTTCCCAAATTAGTGTATAACCTAAAATCTCTACAAACTGCAGGTTTATAAATAGTAATACAGTACATGATATTTTCAGGTTATCTTCTAGTTTTTAATATAAAACTAAATTTTTTCTTTGCTTGTAGTTTGGTAATTCATTTATTCTTAGAAACAATACTCCAGTTTTTGGATTATAATATTTTATTTATCTAATCATTTTCTAAAGAAAACTAAATTCCTACATATCAATTAGAAATAAGTTGTTATAATCAATGTATGGGCAAGATTTTGTGTGATCATAAGTGTTCACTTAATGTCACTAAACTGTTTTATAAAAGAATGTTTAGTTGTTTCATTTATGTTTCTCAATATTTAATGTGATTGTCTTTATTTACAAGTGTAAAACTTATAAATTTAAGTGTAACACATCCACATATTGATTTTATTGGTACATTTTATATACATATACATCATGATCACAAACAACATTGAAAGTTTGTACCAGTAAATGGCACAACTTAATTTTCATTTTTATCCCATTCCCTGGCCCACCCTACACACCCTCATGCCTTGTATACCTAAGCTTTTTTTCCTTTAACATGGAATTTTTTTCCTTCTTTATTTACCCCTCCCCCTTTTCCCTTTGAATATTTTTTTTAATTTTCTACTTCACAATATCTATCACACTCATTTCCACGTTCAGTTATTCATTGCACCTTTATGTAACTAATTTACACCTAAAGATACATTTCATTTATTTTTATGAGAAACTGCCAAGTTGTCTTCCAAAATGACTACAAAACATTAGATTCACACCACAGATGAATCCTTGCTGCTCTACATCATCACTGACATTTAACCGATGTTTTTAGGATGTCAGACATTCTAATAGCTCTTCAATGGCCTATATTATTTTCTTTATGGATAATGTCTTTTAAAAATGAATACTTTTTTTTGGTTGGTTGGTTTTGTTTTGAGACAGGGTCTTGCTTTGTAGTTCAGGCTGGCCCTGAGCTCACTATGTAACCCCGGCAAGCCTCAAACTCAGCAATCCTCCTGCCTCTGCCTGCCAGTGCTGAGATTACAGGTGTGAGCCAACAAACTGGCATTTGTGGTATATGGTACTGATTTTTGATGGGCATAAGCCACTATGCCCAGTATTGTTATCTGTGGTTACTGGGATGGAACCAGGGACCTTGCGCTTGCTAGGCAGGTGCTAGAGCCACTGAGCTAAATCTCTGGCCTAAAAATGTATGTATTTTAAGATATACTATTTTCAACACATCTCCCTGGGCTCAGTTGATGTAAGAAACTCTGTATTTCTCCTCTATATTTTTGAATAATGTAATACTTATTAACATTAAGTTTTTGTTTTATTTTGTATAATATCCATTTTGTGGATTGGATAATAAATAATGCCAGTATAATGAAACTGATATACAATTCCTGAATACAGGGCCTATTGCACCCTGGAGCGGCGTGGACTCGGCTACCTGGGCGCCATTCTGTTTCGGCGGTGACAGACTGAGGCCTGCCCACTGGCCCGCTCCACTCAGGAGCCGTGCAGTGAGGAGTCAGGTATGGACCCTGGGCGCCATCCCCACCATGGAGGATCGAGGGCCTCTGGCAAGCCCCACCCCCACCCCGGAGCTGCTTTGTGAGGACCCAGGCCCGAGAGGAGCTGGAGCCATTTCCTGTGTCCCCTCCCTCCATACTGGAGCCGCACTGAGAGACCAGGCAAAATTAAAAAAAAAAGGGGGGGAGGGAATCTAGCTTCTATTTTGCCATCTACTCCTCGATCCCTCTATTCACCTCTTGTCCCCACACCCTCTAATATCTTCTTGTCAGAAGCAATATGCAGAAGTAAAAGACTCTTAGGCTGCCCTATTTCTTCCCCTATACTATTATAAGAAGGTGTGCAAAGTCTCCATCGGTCTTACAGCAAGATAGTTGGTACTGTTCTATATACGCCCTTTTATCCTCTATTACCCGCTGGCATGTATGAGGTTCTAGAGTATAGGTGATCTTCATAAATCTGCTAACCCTATTTCACTCTCCTTCTGTCTCTCTACCTCCTTGAATCTCCAGTGACCTCTTATCCTCAAAGGGTTCGGGGGGAATATTTACAATCTACATGTTGTATACACATTGCTGATTAATTCTAAATTTTGGCATATGGACATAGAGGTAACGCATAAGCTCAAAGTCTCCAGAACAGAATTTAACAACATTTTTTATTTTATTTACTGTGTTTAATACTGATATTGGCATTTATTGTATTATGGTAACAAACATGATGTGATTGTTCTGCTCAAATACCTCCCATGATGTGTCAGAAGTAAGAACTCTCAAGGGTCATTACAGATTCAAGGAGGACCCCCCAGGAAAGTGCTGCATCCAAATGGCCCCAGATAATAGAAAGAGATTTGCAACAAACATTGCCCTGTCATCAGGCAAAGAAGAGCATTAGTAACAATGAAAGAGTAGAAATGACAAAATACACACACACAAAAAAAAACAGACACAAAGATTACCACCACAGGGAAATTCAGAGAAAAGGGAAATAGGGCAAACTGAAACTCAAATACCAGGACTCTTGGAGATGGTAACTAAAGCGGATCTAGTAAAATGGAAATCAGAACTCGTCTCTGAGATCAAAACAAGGATACTGTCCAAAACCACACATCATTAAAGAAGAGATCAGTGAGATGATAGAATCCAAGATAGCAAAAGCAATGGAACCTTTTAAACAGCTTCAAGCAGAGCTCCAGGGAATGATGAAGGAGAACGAAAGCTTGCAAAGTAGGACGAATGAAGCAGAGAACCGAATCTCAGACCTAGAGGACAGCATAGCAGCCAATGAGGAGGAAAGATATAATCTATAGAAAAGAGCAAGGGACCATGAGAAATCAATTCAACAGCTTCTAGATGACTCAAAGAAAAATAATATAAGACTGATTGGAGTCACTGAGGAAGCAGGAGACAGTGTAGAAGACATAAAAAAAGCTATTGTCAGAGATAACAACAGAAAATTTCACAGGAAAAGAAATAGACATACAGATAAATGAGGCCTATAGGACTCCAAAATGTCATGACATAAAAATATCTACACCCATGGGCCGGAGATGTAGCTCAGCGGTTCTGGCGCCTGCCTTGCAAGCGTAAGGTCCTGAGTTCAATCCCTGCAACCACATACAATGAGAAAAAACTCTTTACTAGCTGCTTATCAGACAAAGGGCTATTATCTGCAATATATAAATAACTCAAACAGATCAGCCTTCCTAAGTTTAAAAACCCAATTCAAAAATGGGCATCTGAAATGAACAGACACTTCTCAGAGGCAGAAATCAAAGCAGCCAAGAAGCATATGAAGAAATGTTCAACATCACTGGTCATTCAAGACATGCAAATGAAAACAACACTGAGATTTCATCTCACTCCACAAAGAATGTCTGCTATCACAAAATCAACCAACAATTAATGCTGGCATGGCTGTGGGGAGAAAGGAACCCTTCTCCACTGCTGGGATTGCAGACTTGTGCAACTATTGTGGAGATCCGTGTGGAAATTTCTCAGAAAACTAGGACTAGGGGTCCCATTTGACCCTGCTATCCCCCTGCTAGGAATATACCCAAAAGAATTTTAAAAATCACATTGGAAAGACAGTTGTACACCCTTGTTCACAGCAGCTCAGTTCGTGATAGCTCAGTCTTGGAAACAACCCAAATGCCCATCAACTGGAGAGTGGATAAAGAAGATGTGGTTTGTTAATAAAATGGAGTATTATTCTGCCATAAAGAATGACAAGATTGTGCCAGGCATGTTGGCTCATGCCTGTAATCCCAGCACTGGGGAGGCAGAGACCGGAGGATTGCTGAGTTTGAGGCTTGCCTGGGCTACGTAGTGAGTTCAGGGCCAGCCTGAACTGCAAAGCAAGACCCTGTCTAAAAAAAAAAAAAAAAAAAAAAAGAATGACAAGATCAATTCATTTATGTGCGAATGGAGACACCTAGAGGATATACTAGTAAGTGAAATAAATAGATCACAGGCAAATACTGGATCTTCAATTTGATATGAACACCTGTAGATGCAAATGAGCTTTAGAAATTTTGATAGTTTTTATAGAATGGGAAATTTCCATAGGAAATTTGGTGTGGGAATGTAATGAGGGGAAGGAATAAATATGATTCAAAAAGAAAATAAAAGAGTATGTATAAAGGGGTGGGGAAGTGCGGGTGGGTAGGGGTATGGGTAAAAATGAGAATTAACTTGTGGCATATACTGGTACAAACTCCCCAATGTTATATGTGATTGTGAGATGTATATAAATTGTACCAATAAAGAATTTGATTAAAAAATTTCCTGAATACATGATAAGATTTCCTACAGTGTTTTATGTCAGCTATATCTCAGTGAAGTACACATTCAGGGATTCTAATGACCCCGCACTTTGCTGGGTAACAGTAGTTACCCTTTGACTTAGCATAGTAGATATTATCTGCCTTAGCATAAGGTAAAACACAGTCAACTGCCTTATGAACACTATAATGAAAATATATACATAATTTCTTTACTTTGGAGAATACTGTTACAAGATATAAAATTGCCGGCCAGTGATCATTCACTTTAACACTTTATAAATTTCTGTCCACTGTCCTTTGTTTGCATAGTCTCTGAGGAGAAATCTCTCTTCTCTACATTAATTTTTCCCTCATACATCAGATGCTTTCAGAGTTTTTCTTCATTTTTTAATTTTCCTGAATTTTGAATATGATATATATATACAGTTGTTTTGTTTTATGTTTTGTTACTTTGTTTACCTATTGGGAAACATTTATGCTGGCTTTGTGTTTTCTGAGTTTCCTGGATCTGCACTTTGGGATCTGGCATTAATTTTGGAAGTTTTTCAGTCATTGTTGCTTCAGATTCTCTTCTTTTTCTTTCTGACTTTTCTGGTTTTTGTAGTTCCACTACTTCATTTTTCTTTGCTTTTTTAACAGTTGTATAGCTCTGGGATATTATTTTCTTTGTTTACTTCTTACTTTCTATTTGATTTTTAAATTTTGAATGGTTCTACCACTTTGTCATGTAATTCTTTTTAGTTAGAGTAGTTTTTAATATATGGGATTTCTATGATTCTATCTTTGAGATTTTTCCATCTTTCTTTTTATATGCTGCCAGTGTTTTTCTCTTGTTTCAATTTTATTTTGCTTAGATTTTCAACTAAAACCATTAGCACATTAAACACAGTTTGGTTTACAAGTCTTGGTCAAATAACGCTAGTATCCCTGCATATCCCACGTTTAGACTTTGGTTTTAATGCTTGTGTAGTCACTTTAACTGTGTTTCTCTCTACTTATGGTGCTACATTTTTGATATGGTTTCAATGTGTCCTATGGTTAGCCTTAGAGAGACTATGGGTTGGAGCTGCCTAGTTTGGAGGTCTGGATTCACAGACAACAAAAGCCTTAACACCAAGGTAAAGCATGAAAACTAAATTTCATGCACTGTTAGCTGATACATACATGATTATAGAAAAGAAAGAGAAAGCACAACAAGAAAGTCACAATACCACATCAGAAGAACTTCAACACCTGGAGGGTGTTGAAGAGGGGATATTTAACATGGCTTTCAGGATTCTGATGGAGAAGGGGCCTGGCACAGAGTCCTCTCCACAGATGATACTGCCCCATACCCTACCAGTGAAGCCCCTGAAATAATAGATGAAACCAGAGTGACACTATCTCAACTGTGTGTGTGTGTGTGAGACCAGCAGCAGGGAGTTGTGACCCTGAGAACTTGCCAATAGCCTAGAGGAGCAAACATCTGTGTTTTCTAAATAATAAGAAAGAGGTTGTCCCTGGGAGATAGCCAGACTCACTAACACACCTCTTCATGTCAGGATACTCTACCACAAGCTTCCCAGGTGCTAATGTTAGAATGAGGCTATGGCCATTGTTAAGGACAAGGAAGATCTTTATTTAATTTTAAGGCTTCAAAAGTTCATGTGTGGGAAGTTTGGTTCTCAGTGTAGCAGGGTAGAGGTGTGAAACCTTTAAAAGTTGGTGGAATGTAAAATCCCCTGGATATAGCACCCTCATGAAGATGTTTACACTGATCCCTGTCGTGAGTTGTGTCTGGAAGGAGTGAACTGGCACCCAAGCAGATGGGCTCTTGTAAAAATCAATGAGCTTGCTTGATTCTTAATTCTTCTCTCACGAGATAATGTCTCCTTCTCACACAGTCCCTCGTACTGCGTGACCTTCCATCAGGCCAGTGCTACTACCATGCTTCATTACATTTAAGAATTGTGAGTTAAGTAAACTTTTTTTTTTTCCTATAAGGTACTCAGAAGCATGAAATGGACTTGGACATATGCCATGGGTTTCATGTTGTCTTTCATAGCTTTACATGGAATACTAGGGAAAAAGTAACACAGTGGGTGTTTATTAATGTAATGTAATAAAATGCTGGGACAAGTTTACAGTCTTATGATTGTTAGTCTTGTGATGAGATCCGTGTCCCTGGATTGCAAACTTCACCATTTTCTTCATATCACATCAACTCATTGTAGGAGGAACTTAATGGCTAGAGGAAGCTGGAGATGATTACTACCCTAACCTGCAGTAGTTTAAGCTCTGAAAAAGCTTGATTAGATTAAACCTCATTAGGTTAAACTTGATTAGGTTAAACATCAATATGACAGATTCTCCTGAGGTTGGACCTTGGAAGAACAGAACATTGTGTTACAATGGAGTAACAATACTCCCCCCACCCTTGCCAAAAGCATAGGGTTATTGTTTTCCATTATTAACTGTAAAAGGAGTAGATTTTCATACCCTGGACTAGTTCCTTTGGAAATTTTTGTGTCTCAGTTTTATTTTCTTAAGTTTTGATCAGCATCTGCTTCTCTATATTCTCCAAATTTTGCCATAGTATGGATTAATTCTTCCTCTTTTTCTAGATAAATTATTGGGTATTATTTGCTGATTCATTACTTCAAACATCATTTGTTTTGTTTGGTGATCTTGCTGTTTTATACCTAATGGTGAATTCTGCTATAAAATCTGATAGACATATTTTGTTATTAGGAAAATATCCTGATTATTTTATATATCTTTCATTTGAATAATCACAGCCATATATATACATATACATGTATACATATACATATATACATATATATATTACACAAATTTGATGAAGTATGAAGAATATATCTAAAAATCTCAATTTCAGACACTCAAAATTTTAAAAACGTCAGAAAACACTGTTCATAGGTGTGGTGGTGCACACCTCCAGTGCTGGTGCTTAAGGCAGCTGAGCCCATAGGATAGTAAGTCTGACCTGAGGGGTAGTCACAAAGAGGGAAAATTGTGGGCTGAAATGACCTAATTTAATATTGGCAGACAGTAAGATGCTCACCCAAAAGGCTTTGTTAAAGAAAACATAATGTCGTAAAGTACATTAAAACATGTGTCCTACTATGTACTTCTATTGCATCTTCAAATAACACTTTTCAGATAAGTAAATAGATAGTATGTTAATAAAATCTCTGATACTAGAAAATGTTTAAAAGTTCATGAAATAAATTCTTACTAGCAGGAAATTGAATATGCCCTCAGGATACAAAAGGATGGCCCCCAGCAGGTCCTGGATTCATCTCAAGCATGCACAGCAAATGGCATGTACCTACTCCATTTGTACTGAAATTGTCCCGCTATCATTTGATCGTTCTTGCATGAGGATAATGCAAAAGGTATTTCACATAGCCTTGAAAACAACTTCATTAATTATATACTTGATCAAGGTGCAAAATATGGAATAGTATATAGGCAATCCATTCTCGTAACCAGAATTCTATATTTTTAGATGAAGAAAAATATGTTATTTTAAAAGAAACTTTTTCAAAAGTGTATGTTCTCAGGAATCATAACTATAAAGCGTGTTTAACCTGAGGACATTATGAATACTTCACAAAAGGTAGAAAGAAATTTTTTCAGAACACTGAAGAAATAATGAAAAATACTAAATATGTGGTTAGATCTATGTCAACTTTTATAGCTACATTGCATTCAGGTTTTAGAGTTGGGAAAAATTTGTTATTTGAAAATATACTTTGAAAATTTAATTTGGTTTTAATGTACTTAATCATCTAAGAGATTATCTAAACAGTTAACAAATATTTTATATATCTCCTTTAAATTTTGTGGTACATTTTATTAGAATCAAAATATTATGACAAAATATATCTGGGAAAATACTTTAAATTTGTGTGAAAATAAAAAAGCATTTTATTTCACAGCAAATCTTATAAGTCAAAATAAATTACCTTAAGGAATTTATTTTCAATAATATAATATGCTGCTGGTATCTGCTTTTTTCTTTTTCCTCCAAAACTGTTAAAGCTTTCATAGACCTTATATCATAGAAATAACAAATATATGCCTCATTTTAAAAATGTATGTTAAGTAATATATTGCTAGGATTTCAGGAAGAAATATTTAAAATTTAGAGTGGAATGAATGACGTTTTCTCACAGATGGGGACTTTCAAATGAAAGAGAAAATCAAGTCTTCAAGCCAATATTGACATAGTACATCATCTTGATATTTTTGTTTGACATATCTATCTTTTTTTGAGTATGAGCTTTATAAAGAGGCAGACAATCGGTGAAGGGCATCAAATATGAAGAATGTTAGTAAGGAACTGAGCAAAAAGGTTTAGGTCACCCTCAAGAGATTTGGCTCTGGTTTCTTGGTGAATCATGATGAAGTCCAACACAAAAAATAAGTAAACTGTAATATAAAATTCTTTTTAAAAGATGTATTTGTTAGTAGTTCAATGCTTAGAAGAAAGATTTTGTTTGGATACAACACAATCAACAGGCACACAACATGGTGAATCTTTGAGAGCCAATAAAACAATACAAGCCAATATAATTAAATGAAATAAAAGAGATAATGGAATAGTAGACAACTGCAACAGGTAAAGCAATATAATCCAAAACACATAAGCATCAGAATCATCTGAGCTATGTTTTTATTCAGATTCTTGGGCCATCATTCTGATTTATTCTGATTTATTTTGATAGGTTTTTAGCTGTTTTATTTTAATGGTAATCCAACATAAAGTTGATCTTTGCTTCAATGAGTAAGTGAATGACAAGAAAAATGAAAAAGCATACCCTAAAGATAAAGAGAATGTCAAGACAGAAAGGGGAGGGAAATTAAAAAGGATGAAGATGAAATATGTATATATGTTTATCATGCACTATCTTCTTAATGAACAGGCACTAAGAAGAAAGAGGGAAAAAAAAGAGACCAATCTTTTAAACTAGATTGTAGAAAGTAATAGAAGAGATCATTGCATGTAAAAAATATGAGTAATGGGATTAACACTTTACAGAAGCCAAAAGTACAGAAATCATGCTATGGGGATTGTATTTGAGCATGGTAGATAATCTTGTCACAGTCAGTATCAGTGACATGGAGGGTAAAGAAAACTGATAAATGGTAATTAAGAGATTGAGAAAACTAATGAGGATATCTTTTTACAAGTCTGTTAAGTACAAAGAAAAATTAAAAAAAAATAACTCTGTGGCTGGGGCACATTCTGGTCTGGAAAAGAGAATCAGTTCCCTGGGGTTTGGGCCTTTGCCTGCCTGCAACCAAAACTACAAGAGAAACACATAAAAAGGAAAAGAAAGGAAACTGAGTCTATTTACAGTGTGGTCAAGTTTGGAAGGGAGCTAGTCTGTTCCGACTCCACACTTCATTCCACAAGCACTCCCGGTTATGGAAGGGGCAACACAAAAGCCAGGATTAGTACCAAGTGGATTTAAAGCCAGGTTTGATGCACAAGGTTGGGAGTGTCCAGTCATCCTTGGCTCCTGGATGGAGGAGGCTATTTATACATTCAGCATAAGGAAACTTAGAGACACAGTTTACTTTGCAACAAATCATAGTTTGTAAGATCTAGCTATATGTAAAGTGAAAACAAAATTAAACAACAGCGTTAATTTTATGTTTTGAGAGAAATCTCATTTGAATAAAATGAGTAATATGCCGGGTGTGGTGGCTCACGTCTGTAATCCCAGCACTCGGAAGGCAGAGACAGGAGGATTGCTCAGTTCGAGGCTTGCCTGGGCTATATAGTGAGCTCAGAGCCAGCCTGAACTACAAAGTGAGACCCTGTATCAAAAAAAAGAAAAAGAAAAAGAAAACAAAATGAGTAATATGAACACTTCTTGTCAATAAAACATCAAAAAATCTCTTAAATTATCAATTTTCATAATCATTATATATGACTGTACTTCCAGATTCACTTAGTATATTTGAATGAACATGTGATTTCTTATTACAAGGGTGACAACAGCAATGACTGTATGAATTCATCCTTCATTGTAAAATAAAATGTTGGAAGGCCTCTACATTAAAGAATGTTGGATAATAAATATTTTAAAAATCACCATTAGTCCATTGTAAATCTAACGCATATCATCTTGAGTCCCTTCAAGTGTTTATAAATACTTGTTGCTCAAGTAATTCAACACATTTATCCCATGAGAAAGGTAAATGTTGGAAAGGTAGCAGCAGCATAAATGTATTATCTGTTACTAATGAAGCCAACATTCCCCCACGCACATTATTTTTTTTTATGAGTTTCTACTGGATGCTTTATGCTATTGAGTTTTCTGCTCAACACGGATGATTTGGGAATAAGCAAATAAAAGTTGATGTTGTCTTCAAGTAATCATTTTTCTGGTGCTTGATTCCCTCTGCCACTCAATTTTTATTGTGTTTGAGTATTGAAGGTAGAAACGATTAAAAGGGCTTTCATTTTATGTGTTCACTGTGTCTAAAAAGCATCAAATTAATATTTTTTAGGAAAACCTTCCCTGCAGTTGTTGCTTGTAGAAGAAGCAGAGAAAAGAGCCTTTTGTAGGACGGCTCAGGATATCTGTTATGAAAGTAATAGTAAGGTCTATTGCTTTGAACATTTGCCACCCATGTTCAAATAGCAGATACATGCAAGGCCATTCAAACTTGAGGAAGAATCTTTTTTATTTGAAATCTTCATAAAAGCTCATGTAAAGCTTGGCTGGATTAATTACCATGTAACATTTTCATGTACATGAAGGCAGGGAAACTAAATTGCTTAAACGTTATTTTGTTGTTGTTGTTTATACATTTGACTGTGTATATCTATAGTCACTGAATATTTTGGAAAGTATGAATTTGCCATAATGAGATTTTAAAGGCAAGTGACCTTGTTCATCACATATGCTTTCATTGTTAACTATAAATGCCTTATTACTCTCATTATTATTTTTACTGTTATCATTACTCAAAATTTATTCATACTGGTTAATGTTAATCTGAGGCTAAGTGCCTAAGTGTCCATTTTAATTCTTACTACACCAAAATGAATATCTCTTTTGCTGATGAAGGGACATAAAAGTAAACATATTAAGTACCTTGCCTTTGA
This sequence comes from Thryonomys swinderianus, assembly GCA_004025085.1. Taxonomy (NCBI): domain Eukaryota; kingdom Metazoa; phylum Chordata; class Mammalia; order Rodentia; family Thryonomyidae; genus Thryonomys; species Thryonomys swinderianus. The sequence continues at coordinate 77,051 of PVIC010000775.1, read as the reverse complement.
TGCACAGCTAATATCAAGAAAAACAAAGACTGTGCTAATTATGTCTCAACATTGAGCCTGTGCTCCTAATAGCTATTGCTTACTGTGTCTAATGGAATATGGTATAAAATTCAGTTCAGATGTCCTTATGAGATACCTCCATAGGTAACAATAAAATACCACAGCCTTTTATGCACCCCAGGGAACATCATTACTTTGGTTATTTATAAAATCTATTTTATAAGAATATTTTTTGTAAAAATGTGTGTGAAGATATGTCAGGAAGTTTAGTGAATTTTAAGCCACAAATTCATAACTATAGACAAGGCTTGTGAGATAAACAAAAACAATAACTCGAAAGTATTAGATAAAAATAAATAATACTAATAGTGATAATGATAATTGCATAGAGATAGAGTTTACCTCAGAAAGCTGTACATAACATTACTTAGAGGATCAGTGTGAAGACTTTCTGCCTCAAGCACAGTGCAAGGAAAAGACAAAAGAAAACTCTCTTCTATTCTCTGTTTTTTTTTTCCATTGGTCGAAGAATTAAACCATGAAAAATTATTGAACATGTTTTTATATACATGCATAAAAATCTTTAGATGAGCATTTAAAACCTGAAGAATCTGTTAGACCCATAATCTTATTATCTGCTTATGCACAGAATAAAAGATTATAATGGTATAAGACGAGGAGACATAGGCTAAGAGCTGTACATTGCTGAGTTGATGACCTGAAAATGAGACGTGTCTAGTGGAAGAAGTTAATTTAGTAGGTTTGTCTGCCTGTATTCATTTCAGCCTGGACTTCCAATTCTTAATAATAATATTCTACATCTCAGAGTACAACATGAGAATTTATGCCCTGCTTTTTGACAATAAGAAGGGGCAGTCAGAAAGCCTTTTCTCTATCTACTATAGTTTCTTCACGTCAAAATAATCAGTGTCCCAAAGCAGCATTCAAGTAAAAGTCTTACTTGACAGATGAATGAGTGGGCTAGAAAGCGAAATAAGGAGAAAAAGCTACCATAAAATAGTGACTTTTTGAAATTTTCTGTTCAAAATATTCTTGTTTCAATCCCTGTCCCTAGTATGTTTATTATGAAATCTTGTCCATGCAAGAAAACATTTGGAATCACGTCTGAGTAATACATTGACCTAGAACATGGTGAGATGTAGTATATATCTACCTTCATAACTTCATAAAAAGAGTGAAAGGATGTCATTATGAATTTGCTTGTCAAGACTGGATGGAAACCTATTGTTTAGATCCAAGAGAGTCAAATTATACTGGAGGAGTAGAATATTTTGTGACAGATATTTCTTGGCAGTTGTCTTGAATGACAAGACAGTGTAGTGCTTGCTTCGACTGCTCAGATGAGTCTCCATCGCTTCCTTAAAGGGACGTCCTCAGACTCCGCTCATGATGTTACATTATGTACTGTATCTAAAGCCAATCGGGTAGGTTCACTGGCCATCCAATGCTGTTACATGACAATCAGCACCATTTTACTCATTAAAACAAGATATGGGATCACTTTTTAGACAATACATCTTTCTCTTTTTTCTTTCTGAAGTAAATATCCCCAACCTAATGTATGTAGCTCTCTTTTTCTCTCTCTTCCTCTCTGTGTTTGTAGGTGTGTGTGTGTGTGTGTGTGTGTGTGTGTGTGTGTGTGTTTGTAAAGCTAAATTCTGTGTAAAGCAACATTCAGAAAAGAAATCAGGAATAAGAATGTGTTAGATATTTTCATAAAAAGTAATTTACTTGAGCAGGAGATTTAGCTCAGATGTTCCAGAACCTGCCTAGTAAGTGAAAGGTTCCTGGTCCAATCCTGGTAACCGCATACAACAATACCAGGCATGGTGGCTCATGCCTGTAATCCTAGCACTTGGGAGGCAGAGACAGGAGGATTGCTGAGTTTGAGGCTTGCCTCAAAAAACTGGGCTACATAGTGAGTTCAGGGCCAGCCTGAACTACAAAGCAAAACTCTCTCAAAAGAAAAAAAAAAGCAATTTCCCTTTTTTGTGCTAAATAGTACAAAAATATGTATGAAAACATCAGCTAGAATGTTCAGTAAAGATAATGCAGATAAGACCTAAAGTTCAAATTCTAACATGACCTAAGAAAGGAAGAAGTGACTAAAATTTTACTACTTTTTCTGAGTTATCCACTCTTTTATGTAATTCTGTAAGAAACTAATTTATGAAGGGAAACTTGAGGCACAAGAATTTTAGCTTAGTTTGGGGATTGTAAATGTTTAGAAATGAAGCCAACTTGCCTCCAAGGGGAAAAGGGTCACTAGTTTACTCATATTAGTTACACATTTAGTGATCTTTGTTTCTAAAACTTTTCCTTTTGGTAATAAAATTACCATAAAGGGCAAGCATGGAATAATAGAATTTAATTAAAAATATTAATTAAATTTAATTAAGTAATCCCTGTTTAATAAACTCAATTTAAAAGGTTTTCTGTGAGTCTGAATGTCTTCACTGGCATGCCGGGAAGCTTTGTACCACTGTGTATACTGCATGTGTAACCTGTCTTTAATAACAGTTCAGGGTCAGAAATGCCTTCCTCCCTTCTAGCAAAGTGTTCCCCATGCACATTACAAACAAAGATCAAATGAACATATGACGAGTATTTTGGCTTTGCCAACATATTTTTCTACTTTATTTTATCATTTGTTAGAAAGTACAACACACTTTTCTTCATTTTTAGATTATATACCTCAATAAAATAACTATTTCTTCCCTTCAAGTTCTGCTTTTCTTACTGAGGGTGTTGCTCAGCGAGAGACTATGAGAAGATGATGTGGAGCTGGAGAGAATCAATAGGTTCTTCAGTGAAGGAAAAGGAGTGTCTAAAAGGCAGAAGGTGATTGGGTGGAATAGATTCAAGGTCATGGGCCCACCTGGTCATGGCTCTGGAAGTTAATTAGTTCTGAAATTATATCTACATATAAGCAAACATATACCATATAACAACATTACATATGTTATAGTATGTATATATTCTCTGAATATAACATGAAATGTGAGAGTTGTGCTGTTTTCTTCCAAATTTTTTTTTATTTAATTCTTCTTAAATTTAAACATATCTTTTTTTTTTTTTTTCTTTTTTTGAGACAGGGTCTCACTTTGTAGTTCAGGCTGACCCTGAGCTTGCCATGTAGTCCAGGTAAGCCTCGAACTCAGCAATCCTCCTGTCTCTGCCTCCCGAGTGCTGGGACCACAGGCCACCATGCCCGGCACTGTGGTATGTGGCATTGATTGCTGGTGGGCGTGAGTCTCCATGCCCAGCATTCTATGTGGTTACTGGGGATCGAACTCAGGACCTTGCGCTTGCGAGGCAGGCGCTGGAACCACTGAGCTAACCCTCCGGCCCAAAAACATATGTCATTTTACTTGTGTTTTGTTACATTAAGTGCTTGATGTCTGAGATGTTCATATATCACTTCCCTTTCTGGCTTTTGTTTATAAATGTTTAAAATGTTATAATTTCATTTCTATCATAAGCATCCAGGAAATAGATTTTTGAGGAACAGAGAAGGAAATGACTCTAAAAGAAAAAATCATACTAGATTAAAATTAGTTCTACAGAACAGAGGTAGGATATCTTTGGAATGGAGTTTGAGGAGGGAGTCTAGGCCTAAGAGCTACAAACAAAACATTTTACTCCATTTATCATATGGAAACAACAGAGATGGTGAGTTTTGTAAAACTAGGTGAACTAAAACAAAGTTTTCTTTTCACCACCAGTGACAAGAATGGAAATGACAAAAGAGGAAGCTCTGAGGATGTCTGTAGGGAAAGTCCTGTATCTCTCTGTACACAGAGGATTTAAGAGTTTAACTTAGGAAGGATATTTCTTCTGTTGTGTCTTAATAATCTCTTTCTTTCTCTCAGTTGTGTTTTATTCCCCTGTAAACAAACATTTGCCTATATTTAAAATCCTTTCCTTCCTTCTTTTCTCATCAAACACTTTCCTAATCCCTTGATCCCTTCTATGCACCCTTTAAAAATCAGCACTTGCTCTCTGCACATCCAAACCTCTTTTTGCCTTTAACCTAGTTTTGTCTGGCTGTTCACACCACTCATTCACTTTACACGTCAAAGTCACTAGGGGCTTTTTGTTGTTAGATGCAATTTTCAGTTCTCTCTTATCACAGCAATTCTCTGAACACCGCTGAACACATTTGACTCTTATCCCTTCTTTTCATTTCTTTATGGGCTTTTATAACTCAAAATACTCAAGGTTTTCTTCCTAGATTCTGTGTGCCTTCCTAAATTTCTTATCTCTTCTTGTCATTATGGATACATATTAACCTTCAGAGCACCAGTGATTCTGCACAAGTCTCTTAAGCATATTATTCCAAGGAAATCATTAATATATTGTATAAGACACATTCAAGCTAATTAAAACATTATTGCTTTTATTAAAAAATCCAATATTTCACCAACCAGGTAGTATCAGACCGAAAGCTTTCAGGACTCTACCCAGAGAGCACTGAGAGAAAACTGTTTTATAAAATTAAGAAACACAGAAAATATTTGACTGGTTAAAGTGGTAATTCCCTGTTTAAATTACAGTCACATATCTGGAACAGCCTCAAACTAAAGGCCTCTCAATTTCTTAAACACTAATTCAACCTCATAAGACAGGACTAGCACTGATCCAGACCCTTCAGCCTTTCAGTTTGAAAGTTCAGATCTCTCCACCAAGTATTTCATTACAGTATTTCACTACAGAAGTATTTCACTACAGAAGAGCTTGCTAAGTGCAAAAGACAATGCAACACTAGATTGGACAATAAAAGGAAGAACATCTAAGCAAGCTTCATCAACCACTTTATACTTGAATAAAATGATGCAGTGGTTGCAGTGGAGTATCAATTTGGTTGGCTTTGAGAGTGCCCCAGGGATTAATAAGTACACTCTGGGTAAGTCTGGTTCAGTAATAGAGACATTTCCTTGGAGTCTGTGTCTGGACCTCTCTCCTCCCACTTCAACACTATTTTCTCTATTGTCAGACCACCATGAATTGAGGAACTTTTCTTCACCACAGCAGACTCGGTCATGAGTCTTCCTTGAAGAGAAGGAACTATAGACCGAATCTCCTGAAATTGTGCCCCCTGCTGAATTTCTCCCACTTTAAGTGTTGTATGTATATTGTGTCCTAGAAATGTAAAGGCTGATGAACAAGTATATCTATTGTAACAGATGTTCAATTTTCTCCCTTGTTTTATCATTTATATTTGCATGGATAGATAGAAAGATACATATTGACAGATAAACAGAAAAAAAAATATATATGAAGAGACAGAGTGACAGAGTGAGAAAGAAATTATCTTTTCATCTTCATAGCTACAATTTTATGCAGTATATTTTACTGCTGGCTAAGAAGCTAAGCATGGTGGTACACATCTTTTGTCCCAGCACTGGAGAGGCAGAGGCAGAAAGATTGCTATGAGTTTGAGGTCAGCTTGGGCTACATAGTGAGCTCAGGACCAGCCTGAACTACAAAGCAGGACCCTGTCTCAAAAAACAAACAAACAAACATAAACTACTATTAGTTAGGCTTAAAAATGGCTTTTAATTTTCTGATACATTATATATACACACATCACAATTATGCTCAACATTGACAATTTGTACCAGTATATGATATGACTTAATTCTAATTTTTTCCCTTTCCCTACCACCCTACAATCTCCCCATCCTATATATACAAGTTTTGTTTCCTTTTTTTTTAAAACCATCAATTTTTTCTTTCCCCTCATTATTTAACCCTTAAGTCCCATTTCCATTCCCTTTGGGCCTAGTACTAATCTCACAAGGTTCAGCAGAGAATATGGAAATAGTGTTGTTTTAAATATTTTGTCCATTGTTAGGGAGCTTTTTAAAAGCTCTCCCTTAAGTACAGAAGTGACAATGTGCTGGGAGATCCTTGTCCTAACCTTTCACTTCTACATTCATGTTTGAAAAGTCATACAATTCCACTAGCTCTGGTACTAGCAAGTGACTGAAGTGATATATGGAGAGAAAGCTCTTGAAAAACTCTAACAGATATCTAAAGATAGTTGGAGCCAACCTGAGGGCCACAGTAAAAAGAGGTTGTATTTTCCACTGTGAAAAGGGAAGAAGAATGCTTCATACAAATCATGTGGAGTTTCAGCAAATAACCAGCCTTAAGTGGATTTCAGAAGGGCCTTATTTGAGAGTTCTTCCTCTTCAAGGAGTGAGACATTCCTGTTGTAGTAGTTCTCCAGAAAAACTGCAGCAACAGGAACTTTTGTACTTAAAATACAGAAAAATTCACATGTTTATGTCAATATTACATATCAAATAATATATGTGACGGTATGTAACAGAGTATATTTTATGTATGATACTATATATGTAATATATAGGTAGAGAAGAAAGAGACACTGAGAAAGACAGGGGCAAGGTCGAGATATATAAGGTACTGGCTCATAATTACAGACGCTAGCAAATCACAATACCTGTCAGCTGATTCAGCAGACTAGAGACACAGAAAGAGTACATGATTCGATTCCAGGCAGGAAAAATACAGCACCCATTTTAAAGGCTGTTGGACAGGAAGAATTATTTTTTACTTAGTGGAGTATAAGATTTTTGTCATAATCCAGCTTTCCATTCACTGAATGGTCCCCATCCAATGTAGAAAACAATCTGCTTTATTCAGACTACTAAATTTAATGTTAATCTTATGTAAACTCTCACTGAAACACTTGGATTAACATTTGACTAAATAAAGAAGCATCCTTTGGCATTGTTAAACGGATGCAAATAATTAACCATCATACCTGATAATCAGGAATAAAATGTATTTTTGGGGGGAGTGTCAGCATTGATGTGGCAAAGTGTGCCATGGAGAAAGATTGTGTCCTACACTCTTCAGCTTAGAAACATTTTTCCAGAAACCCTAAATACATAGAGTGAGTACAAAGGAAGCATTTAGACAGATCGCTTGTTCGGGATGTTCACAATAAAATCAAAGTGCAGAAACAATGAAGGGTTGTACTCTTTTATTCCTTTTCCTAACATTCTGAAGAAAGCACCTAGTTGAAAGTAGAAGTTTCAAATCAGTCAAGAAAAGGAACTTTTAACTGTGTTTATACTAAATAATTAGATAGTTGAATCGTAAAATAAAACAGTGCTACAGAAGTCCATTTTTTAAATAGGACACAGATATGTAAATACCATATTGTTTTTCTGGTGTAAGAAACTGAAGGTGTCAATGAGGTACAAAATACATGACAGGTATTGTGAAATAGGAAGGAAATGTTCAAAGGGAAACCATAACTAGAAGGGGAGAGCAAAGAAAGGAAAGAAATTTTTCATGGGAAAAGGAAAAAATGGAAACAAATGGGTATGTGTATGGAGGCTGAAGGTTGAAGGGGGGCAGGACAACAGGAAAAAATAAGAATCAAGATATATCATACACAGGTAAAAATTCTCAATGATGAATGAGAATGAGAACTAGAAGCACATGGTGACCTCAACTGTGAACTACTTCACAGTGGTGTCTCTACAAAGATACTCTTAAATGCCTTTCTGTATAGTAACTTTTGCCTATACAAGACATAAGACTGACCCCTGATTTCAAGAAACTAACATAAGCTAATTAGATCCACAAAGATAATTGTAATATAGACTAATTACAGTAAGTAAATAAGGCCTAATTAGGTAATTAACCATTACAGTGTAGCAAGGAATGCTGTCACATTACAAGAGATGCATTTCAGATAACTCCAAGACTTAATGGCTTCACAGAACATCTGTTAAATTCATGAATGTGCAGTCTGTGCAGGATTCGTTGGTGACAGCACTTGGTTTCTGCCATCATCAGTAGGGGCTACAACATTGGAAGGATTCCTCAGTCACTTGGTTGGAGCCTGAGTTTGGAGCCCTCCACTCAGTACTGGAACAATTAGGACTACTCGTTTTCTTTGTGTCTATTCAGACTCTCCAGCATAGACAATTTAGCACAGAATGACTCCTTACCTAGAGCCTCACGGGGTGTAAATTATATTGCCAACAAAGAGAACAAAGTGAATATGACAGTGCTTTTCATTTCATTGTCCTGCCTCAGAAGTCATGCAGAAATACTGTCACAATAATCTATTTTCCTGGGCATAAAAGGTATTCCAACTTCACTAAGGAAGAAAGTCAAAGTAACATTGTAGGAAGAGAACATAGAATGAAATATTGCACTTAGAAAATTCCATCAACCACAGGCATCAAAAGTTTTTAAAGTAGAGGTGAGGAATCTAAGTTCAAACAGCACAGTTGATTTTTTTCTTCTAGACTGCTCTGTCCACCAATCCATTGTACACACTGACCCCAAACCAGTTATGTAGACTGCAAATGCAATGCCATCCGGAGTCTTAAAACCAAGACTTGCCATCAAATTTCAGTAACCTATAACATCACTGCCTACAAGATTTTCTTTGATGATGAGAATATTCTCTGATCTCTTCATTCTAGTAGACACTAGCTACAAGTGGCTATCAAGAGCATAAGGTTGTAACCCTTGCAATGGAGAATTGAATATTAAAACTTATTTAACATCAGTTAATTCAAATGTAATTATATAATCATATGTATCTAGTGGGTAGCATATCTATATTATATACATATATATATTATATATTATATAACATATTGCATGTTATATATAAATTATATATTATATTATCTATATTATATATAGATATTGCTTAGGGTAGGCAAAAGGAGGAAAAAGTCCAAAGACTATTTTTTTTCTAAAATTTTCATTAGTATATGTTTGCATGGTATTACATTAATCATGGGGCTATTACACATAATAACACATCTTAGTTCTTTTCATCTTCCCTGCCATCCTTGTAATGTCAAGCTATATTAGAATATACTTTTAGAGGCAAAAATTAGTTAAATATGTTTAATTTTTATTTAAAATGATATGTTGGGGCTGGAGGGTTAGCTCAGAGGTTCCAGTGCTTGCCTCGCAAGCGCAAGGTCCTGAGTTCAATCCTGGTAACCACATACAATGCTGGCCTTGGAGACTCATGCCCACCAGCCATCAATACCACAGTGCCGGGCGTGGTGGCTCATGCCTGTAATCCCAGCACTTGGGAGGCAGAGACAGGAGGATTGCGGAGTTCAAGGATTGCCTGGGCTACATAGTGAACTCAGGGCCAGCCTGAACTACAAAGTGAGACCCTGTCTCAAAAAAAAAAAAAAGTTATTAAAATGATACGTTACACTTTGTACTCTGAAGATATTTTAAAAAATTAGAAAATACACAAAGGTTGGGTGCTTCAAACATAACATTAAGTATTAATGTTAGGAAGCCCAAGGTCATCTACTTCATAGGCACTGTTTTGTCATACTGTACATTTTAAAATCATGAAGAAAAGCAAAGTTGTCCTCAAATACCTTGTGTACTATTGCTTACCTTTAAATGTTAATTTAAAATCATCCTTGTAAGACTTTATAAATGATTACCTTATTCAGAGTCTATAGATTTTTTTTTTTTTTTTTGAGACAGGGTCTCGCTTTGTAGTTCAGGCTGGCCCTGAGCTCACTATGGAGCCCAGGCAAGCCTCGAACTCAGCAATCCGCCTGCCTCTGCCTCCCAAGTGCTGGGATGACAGGCGTGAGCCACCACGCCCGGCACTGTAATATGTGGTATTGATTGCTGGTAGGCGTGAGTCTCCATGGCCAGCATTGTATATGGTTACCGGGGATCGAACTCAGGACCTTGCACTAGTGAGGCAGGTGCTGGAACCACTGAGCTAAATCTCCGGCTCCTCTATAGGTTCTTTGTAACTTATTAGGCAGTTTGTTTTGGGTAAGACAGTTTTAAACCTTGTTAGTTCTCTTCATTTTACTTCCCCTAAACAAAGCAGTGAAGGGTCCCTGCATGGGTATTTAACAACACAGTGATTTACAGATCTGTTCTGTGAAACAGCCTTCACTTGGAAGCTTGTTCAAAATACAAACATCTTGGCTGATTATTTGTTGATGGAATGATAGCATTTCATGAATATTGTATGAATCTTAATACATAAATGTACAAGACAACAATATTAAAGTAAAATAAGTGAACACACCCAGTTGGTTTAATGATTGTACACAGTCAAGGAACTACTGGAAGGGATGTGATTGTTTTAACAGTTACATACTTTCTTTTTTTCTGGTCCACACATTATGATCTATACATTAGTCATTCTGTTCTCTATTTGTGAATTCCTTTTACATTTTCTAGATGAGAAACAAAACTTGGCAGGCAAGTTGAAAAGGAGTAATTAAGATTCTGTTTATTCTGTGAGTTGTAATTCACAGTTCCTGCTGATTAGCAATGAGCAATATTTGAAAGGTTGACTGTTATTTTGATGTGCATCTGCTAAGTAACTTTCTCTCATGGGTCACTAACCAGTGAGGGTAAAACACTCATTTTTATAGTACAGAGAGCTGCTTATAAAGGGTCCATACATTTAAATATCCAAATCTAAATTTCCCTTTGAGAATTTCTCTTTCAGGAAATGATGTATCTGTGGAAGTCAAGCCAAGTTCCTGGCCTCACTGTAGGACAAACTAGCAAGGCACAGCATGGGCAAGCCACAATGCCATGGGATGTTGATAGCTGGTACTGATACTGGTTTTCTCTCTTTAGTGTAACCTAAAAAGAAAGGCAGTAGAAAAGCTAAACGAAAACTATCACAAAGTAGCAAAATCAGTGGATTGTATATTATTTGAGTATGAGAAAATACATTTTTCAGTTTATGAAATTGAGTAAATACTGTATTAAATGACTTGAGCAAATTTTTGGTGCAACTCTTTGATAGCCTTACAGGAGTCAACTAACCTCTGAAACTTCTGTTTCAGGTCAGTGAGGAAGAGATTGATTAATGGTTAAATTGCTGAATTTTCTCAAGAAATAAATGGTTAAAGTAAATGAATCACTCATCTACCTACCACAATTCAACTTAAACGTTACTGAATATCAGAATTACCTGAAAAAACAAAACAGTAGGTTTTAGACAAAATACTATGTAAAAGCAAATTCCCTGACATTGTCATGCAATAGAAAAGCTTGACTCTCACACCGTGGTAGCGGGGAGTAAATAATTTCCATTAAGAATGGAAACAAGAAATATAGACTATAGATAAATGAACTGTTTTGAAATTAGGGCACAAGTGGTTGAAGCAGAAGACTGCCCATTTGGAGCTAGCCTGGACAAAAGAATGAGGTTATTTATCAAAAAGGGAAAAGTTTCTAAAATAGCCACATGATAACAATGCTTTATAATATTGATATAAACAGTTTATTTGGTCATTCTGATGTCGTTTGAATAAAAGTAATGATGCAGTTTTAAATCACATAGCTATTACATAGTAAATACATAATTTTTCCCAATTCTTGATTATTAATTATTGAAACAAAGCTTGTTTTACCTGAAGAAATTTTAGAGAGTAACTGAATGATTTAACTCTGTGGATGTGAAAAAAAAATCAAGGGAAAGAAGTTTGTTTGAAAACTGTGATAAATACTTCCTTTTAAAGATATATGTTATGGTGAAATAAATTGCTGTTGTCCCAGCAGAAATAGTCCTTTTTACTTCAAACACAGGTTCTGTACCTTTTGCAACTTTCTGAAACAGTTCTGGCATAACCCTATCACGAATGTATTCACGTATGTAGTTACAACTGCCTCAGTAAAAACATTACAGGAAAAGATATATTGGATTCATACAACACCTGAATGGGTTTAAAATTTCATTTTTGACACTGGGAAGAGGCAGAAGTTTCACAGTGACAGATCTCGTGAATAACGTGGATGCGGACACACCATGTTGTTTTTACTAGCCTTGTTATTGGTAATTCTTTTGGAAATGGCTAGACACTTCAACATCATATTTCAGGTTGGTTTTGCCTCAAACAATTGCAGACAAGATAAAAATGGTGGGAATCAAGATGTGTCATGTACTGGTTCAAACGCTCAATGTTGAATGTGATCATAATGTATATATAAAATGTACCAATGAAGTTAATTAAAAATAAGATGTACCAATAAAATCAATTTTAAAAATTAAAAAGTTCATTTGAAAAGTGAGGGATGAAGGAATAAGGGCAAAACTTATCTACAGATCAAATAACACATTTAAATGAGAAGAGAAGTTTAAACTGAAAAATAAATGTACACCCATGTCTGGGAGGCAGGCCATGCTATGTGTCTTCAGTACACATCTGAAAATTCATGTTTTATAATGGGCTGGTCCAGAGTATTTTCTCATGCAGTTTTGCCATGGCCTCTCTTATCTCAGCCTGTCTTTCCATTGGATGACATTTGGTAGTAGCATCCATCACCGTTTTGATCAAACATTTTTAAATACTCATTAAATAGTATTACATTTTTAGCCCCTTTTGAAATGGCTGGCCACTCAGAAGTATTCCAGGTTTTTCTCATCTTGAGCAAAGAATTCGACAAGACTAGCCAGCAACAGTGTCAAAAGATTTATTTGAAAAGTGTGGAATAAATGAGTATGGAAGAAATGAACTCTGCAGAACTAACTTGGACCAAACAAAGAAAAAGAGAGGATAAAAGCTAAAATAAAAATGCATGCCATGTCTGAGAAAAGGTGTGCAGGCTACTGTACAAATTCATGCTTTCCCCGATGGAGAGTCGTTTTTATGCCATCTACCTCTCCAGGGAGATTGCAAGATGTTCTCCATATGGGGTCCTTGAATTACCCTGGGATCCTGTGATTGACAGGTCCTGCTCATTTCCCCAGCTAGCTTTGCCACGCTCTATCTCCTATATCAGTAGGACTCCCAGGATTTCATAAAAATTGCTTCAGAAAATGCCAAGAATGCTGGGATAAATGTATCCAAAGCTAGGGGGAGTATTTTGAGGACGCTTAGTGACGATATGTCTTTCCTGTAATGGTTTTACTTTAAATATTCACTCTATATTCTGATAACATCTTATTTTACATTGAATGAATATACCTTTCCCAATTTAATGCCCACCTGGCAGTTATGAAAGTGACTTATTTGGAAATAGAGTCTTTGAAGATATTATGAAAGAGAGTCCCACTGAAGTCACATTGACTGAAACTGAAGTTTAAGTGAAGTACGAACACCCTTAGGGGACTATATATATATATATATATATATATATATATATATATATATATATATGCTCACACTGAAGAATGTGCTTTAAAATGAAGTACAGAAATTGGAGTGGTGGGTTTACAAGCTAGTGTCCACGGCTCCTCAGCGACTACCAAACTCTAGAGGAGAGTGAAAACGTTTTCCATGAGAGCTTCAGGAAGGAACTACCCCTGTGTCTGTGTTGATTTTGAACTTCTGATCTTTTGAACTCTGAGGGTGTAAATTTCTCTTTAAATTGCAAGATTTATAGTAATTAGGTAATTCAGCTGTAGGAAAATAATACCCATAAGGGATCTAAAAGTAGATATGTAAGAAACACAACATGTTTAAACTTGATTTGTGTATTTAAGTAGTTTGTTACATGTGGATATTCTCAATATTGTTGTCATTAGGTTATGCTCTCTTGCTGTTATCTGGTAGCCGAAAAACCTCTGCATTATCTCCTCTTCTTGCCTTGGCCTTCCTGTAATTCTCAGTTGATTTTCATTTTCCCCTTTGACAGCCTGCTCTTATTTAAAATGTCCAGATGGTCACTCTTCCGACATCAAGGTCATGAAAGTATTATGTGCATCCCGTTTTTTCTCTTTTGCTATGCGAAATGCAGACGAGGCTTCTTGCTTTATCTCAAACACCTGGCACGGGTGCCTAGTAACTCTGTGGTTTCTGTCTCTCCCCAAGCATGAAAACAAGTCTGCAGGCAAACTTCGGTAGGCAGACTAGTTTGTTTAAACAAAATATCAAACAACAAAACCATACAGCATAGATAAGAATAGACACAAACAAATGCCTGTATGTGTCTCTATATTCAGCACATAGTTTTCACAGTATGCCTGCTCTGAGTTTATTATGATTTTCTGCTTTTTAAAGGCCCAATGAGAAATCAGTTCCTCATCAGAGCTGCTCTACCAGCAAGAGGATAAAATAGAGGTGGCCTTCACATATGCTAATCGACATGGTGCTCGTTCAATCTGAGCTACAAAATAGACAAGTTCACAATTCTCAACTGCTCTACAAAATAGTGATTCCTGCATACTTTAAGATCATATCAGAACTGTCCTTCCTAGTGAACTGTCAATACAGAGTCACATCTGTCTCCATCAGAAATTTCTGATTTATGCTATTTTAATCAGCTTGTAAGTGATTTATAAGAGAATGTGCTTGATTACAAGTACATTCTTAAGGGAATAAAACTTAGAAGGAAAATGGTAAAAACAAAGCATATAAGTGATTTTGAGATAACTATTCTCAATTTAATTTGTATTCAATGTTGTGATTATGAATAAAGACAATATACAAATTCTTTTCTGGATTTTAATTAGTTACAGGAATAATAAGCTTCATATTTAAACTGTGTCATATTCCATTGGATAAAACCCTAAAAGATCCCAATTTATTCCCTCAAAGATCCTGTATATTCATATTGCTGTGTGTGTAAAATACTGTAGGGGTTTCAGATATGTTTAACACATGATACTGAAGATGTCTATATATTCCTTTAGATATTTTAAACTGTTTCTTTTGGGTTAAATGCCTCCTACTTGCATTTTTGCTTGTTTTTTTCTTTGCTTTTTTAAAATAATGATTTCTTACCAACTTTAACAAATCTGTTTTTATATAATATTTACGACTTCTGACTTCTCTTGAAAAATCAAGATACCTGGGTACCTAGAGTCATTTTTTATATTCCTATTTATCCACCAAATGTGCCCTGTTGCTTGACTTATAACACTATTTAGGAATATAATTACTATTACCTATAGAATAATTGGAGAACAAATACTTTTGTAACAGCTCTATGACATCTCAGTTTAGTGCTATTTGACCTTCCTGTGCAGAATTATCCTGTGTGTCACAGTAATGTAGGATATGAGGGCACTTCCTGTGGGAAGTTTAGAGTGGAAAAGAGAAGCTGCACCTGCCCTTGTTGTTTGCAGGAGTTGCTTATCTGAGGGCTCCTCGCCTCAGGTAAATCAGCAAGTGGTTGCGATTGTTGTATCTTTGGATCTGTCCTTAGCTTCTCCAGCTTTTGGGCCAGAGATAGCATGACAAGGGCTGACCTAGGTGGTTTGTCCTGTCCTCTGATAATGTGAATCTGTTAAAACCACTATGGTTGGAAAGATATAAAGTATAATAAATTGTGATAATAGAAGGTAGCCTGTAAGAACTGCATCCTGGATGGTAAGAGTTCTTTTCTCTTACTGATCTTACCATCACAGAAGAGTGATTTAAGCTAGTAATACTTAAAAGTACCACTAAAGGAGAAATATTTTTTCAATATTTACTTCAAATTTATCTGTTTCCAATTCAAATAGTCATTTCTTAACATGACATTTCTTAATCTATCTTTCTTTCTCTTCAGATCATATGAGATTTTTGCCATTTACTATTTTTCTATTAAATGTGACAGATGATGGGGTATTTTATTATGGAGTACTTCTAGCATAAAACTATGAAGCTAAGATAATATGGGTATTTAATTACAATCAGCTAACTATCTATGAATAGTTTTGCAATGAATATTTTTTCTTCATATTTTTAATTGAATTCTTTATTGGTACATTTTATATACAGCTCACAATCACACTCAATATTGGGGAATTCATACCAGTATATAACAGAAGTTACTTCTCATTTTTACCCATATTCCCACTCACCCACAACCACCACCCCTTATATACATGCTATTTCTTTTTCTTTCTAAATCATATTTATTCTTTCCCCTCATTACATTCCCCCACCACATTCCCTTTGAATATTTCCTATTTTATAGAATCTATCATACATTCAAGAACTCATTTATATCTACAGGCTCTCATACCAAGGAAAAGATATAGTATTTACATATTTGTGATCTATTTCACTTCTTAGTGTGTCCTCATGGTGTATCCATTTGCACACAAATGAATGAATTTGTCATTCTTTATGGCAGAGTAATACTCCATTTCATAAAAAACCACATTTGCTTTCTAGCCCCAGTTCCACTTTCTCAATATTGACAATGTAAATTATAACATTTATAAAACCATATAATGGGTCAAAGACCTATCAGTCCACATATGGGAGGAAGGAGGGCAGTACATGTGCTTAGAATTTGGTGTTTCTGAAATCCAAGGTACATCTGTCAAAGCTATTCTTCTTGAGTGCATCTCAGCATCCTTCTAGGAATAACATCATTCTTTTTCTGATTCACTTCTTTTCAGTATTAATTTCCAGTAAAAGCCGACTAACAAAAGAAAGGAATGAAGAAAGAGAGAAAGAAAGAAATGATTCATAATTATTTCTCATGCAAGAGCAAATGACTCTCACATGATCTCTTCAAGTACTCTGCATGTGATTGATCTAATCAGTCAAGTTTCTAAAGAACTTAAAGTTAGAATGATTGCAGCTAAACACATAACAGAGATTTATATTCAGGAATTTATAGAGACATGATCTATCTCAGCATTTACTTGAGAAATAAAATGCAAGATATACAAACATATAATAATTTACAAGAAAAATCACATCTTCTTTATTTAGTCTCCTGTTGATGGCCATTTGGCTTGTTTCCAAGATTTAATTATTACAACCTGAGCTTCTATAAACATGGATACACATATGTGTTGTGATATGATTCTTTTAATTCTTGTGTATTTATCTACCAGAGAAATAGTAAGGTCACACGAGACCTCTAATCCTAGTTTTTTGAGGAATCTCCAAATTGATCTCCATAGAGGTTGTACCAGTATACATTCCCACCAAACCACAGAGAAGGTTTCCTTTCTCCTCACATGCCCACCAGCATTTTTTATTGGTTGATTTCTTGAGAGCAGCCATTCTTTATGGAATGAAGTAGGATCTCAGTGTTCTTTTAATCTACAACTCTCAAATGGCCAATTATGTTGGGCATTTTTTCATGTTTCTTCACTCTCCTTTACTTCATCTGAAAAATCTCTGTGCATTTCAGATGCCCATTTATTTATTTATTAGTACATTTTATTGGTACATTATATATACACATCATAATTACACTCCACAGTGAGAATTTGTACCAGTGCCTGACACAACTTAATTCTCATTTTCTCCCCTCTTCTACCCACCCTACCTCCTTCCTGCTCCTATATACACAAGCATTGTTTCCTTTTTTTACCATCAATTTTTTCTTTCTTCATTATTTACCCCTAAGCCCCATTACCCTTTGAATATTTACTATTTCACAAAATAAATCATGCATTCTAGAAGACATTTATAACTTCTGTTTCTCATACCAGAGAAAATATATGATATTTGCACATCTGTGACCTATTTATTTCACTTATGAGTATGTCCTAAAGATATGTCCATTTGGGTAGAAATGATTCAATCTCATCATTCGTTATGGCAGAGTAATACTCCATTTTATTAAAAAAAAACACATCTTTTTTATCCAGTCTAGAGTTGATGGGCATTTGGGTTGCTTCCAAGATGTAGCTATCACAAACTGAGCTGCTATAAACATGGGTGCACATATGTCGCTGTGAAAGGAATCTTGTGGTTCTTTTGTCTAAATCCCCAGCAGAGGAATAGCAGGGTCAAATGGAACCTCTAGTCCTAGTCAGATGCCCAATTTTGAATTGTGTCTTTAAATTTAGGGTGCTGATTTTTTTTAAGTTTTTTAGATATTCAAGATAGTAGTTCTTTGTCTTAGAAACAGCTGTTAAAATATTTTTTACAATTCATGGTTGTCTTTTTGTTCTATTGGCAGTTTCACTTGCTGTGCAGAAGTTTTGTTTGTTTGTGTTTTTAGGATGAGACCCCAGTTGTTGATTCTTTCTGCTAGTTTCTGCACTGATAAGGTTTTGTTCATAGTCTTTCCCAATGTCAGTGTCTCCAAGAGTTCTACCTAACCTATCTCCCATCAGGTTTGGGGGTGTTACTAAGCCATAAGTATTGATAAATTAGAGACATTTATATTTAAATGGATGTACCTTGAGGCCATACTCATAAGTGAAATAAATAACACACAGATGTGTAAATACCATATCATTTCTCTAGTATGAGCAACTAAATGTATAAATAAAGTCCACAATGAATATTAGATATTGTGAAATAGAAAATATTCAAAGGAAAAAAGGAAAGGGGATGGGGAAAGTGAAGAGAAGAAAGAAAAAAAAACTTGACAGTGAAAAAATGGAAGCAAAGCTTATGTATGGGGGGTGGGAGGGTGATAAGAAAGGCAGGGGAATGTAAAAAATGAGAATCAAGATATATCACATACAGGTACAAATTTTAATGTTGAATAAGACCACAATGTATATCTAAAATGTATCAACAAAGTCAATTAGAAAAAAAAACTCACAAGACTAGCCTACATAATGAGTCACAGAGTGAAAAGTGGAAGAGTGCAGAGGGGCTGTCTACACAATGGACACAGAAGGGCCCAGTGGAAGTTCTGGAGCTCGCTTCAGTGTCTCATATGAGTCTGAATCAGGAGACTTGTAGGTTTGTGATGGAAGATTGAAGGGTCTGCACTGAAAACTGAAGGGTCTGTGCTGAAGCCAGGAGATCACATCTAAAGTGGAGCAAAGACTGGGGCTTTTCCAAAGAAAGAGAAGCAGATCCATTCTTCTTTGTTTCCCCTTTAACATCCAGGCCACAAGCGACCTTAGGGTGTGGAATTGTTGAGTCAATTTACTTGGTCTTCCTTACTCAGGATGACACAATCAGCCATCTCATGCTCTTACTTTGCATTGGAATACAGTTAAATGGACCAAGCAACTGATTAGCATTCTGAGGAACAAGGGTCACACTCAGAATTTCAGTGGAAATGTGATGCAAACTGCACATCAGTTGATGAAGTATGATGGTTATGAGTTACTCTCATCAATCCAGCATGTTTTTCTTTCTTTCTTTTTTTTTTTTTTTCTGAGACAGGGTCTCGCTTTGTAGTTCAGGCTGGCCCTGACCTCACTATGTAGCCCAGGCAAGCCTCGAACTCAGCAATCCTCCTGTCTCTGCCTCCCAAGTGCTAGGATGACAGACGTGAGCCACCACGCCCGGCAAGCATGTTTTTCTTTTAATTAAATCTTCATCTTCCTCTCTCTGAGCCCATAAATTTCATAGACTCAACTGTCCTTCCCCCCAAAAAGGACATAAAACCAAAGCCAAGGCAATGAGAGTCCTCCAGAGAAAAACTTCTAAAGTTATCTGAAAAAGAAATTAAAAATAAGAGCATTCCCTTTCCTATATTTTCTTACTTTAGATTAATGTAAGTTTTGTTGTTCACATTCAGATAACATAAAGAGAATGAAGCTAAGAGCAGAAATCAGAGGCAAGAAAAGGAGAAAAATATTCATTAAATCTAAATTTAAATCTTATACATGGGCATACTTGAAGTCTTGGACTTTTCAGTTATGGAAAGCAATAGATTCTCTACTAAAATTAAGCATTTTATTTCTGTCAGTTGCAAATAAAATGTTTCAACATATTATGTGTCCAAAAATCTGTAATTTTGTACTCTAGAATTAGAACAGTGAAATAAGCTAGAATTTATAAAAGATTTGAAATCTCCCGAAGTGTGAAAATTCATGTTAAAAAAAACTTGCCTTATACATAGAATATTTACCTGGAATTGCACTAATTTCAATTCAATAATTAATCCACTCAGGAGAAAATAAATTTTAAATAACATTAGAATAGTTTCTTAGCAGATAAATTTTGGTGTGAAAAGAAGTCAATTCCAAAGTTAGAGAAGGATGACTTGTACCTTGGATATGTATCATTTAAATATTATAAATTATTATAAAGGACCATGCCCATATGTATGTAGATGGTACCCATGGAAAAATCCCATGGAGCTCATGTTGACTGTAGTATAAAATTATTTATGGCATTTTCACCCTGAAAAATTACATTACTCAGAGTTATTCAAACTCTGTCTAGGTATCCAAGATGTTGCTTTTATCATAGTACTTTAAATGCATGGTACTTAGAAATGTCCTCAGTGTCCTCTAAGACATCTGGTTACTGTAGTCTTTGTATGTCTTTTGTTTCTATTATGAATTACCTGAGGCAAGATAATTTTATATCAAAAGCAGTTTATTTTAATCACACTTTTGGAGGCTTTATGTCCATTGGCATGGCACAAGCTGGTCAGGGACTCCATAGCAGATGGCACAGCACATGTTGCAGGAAGCAATTACATTGTGAAAGAGCAAGCCAAAGAGACTAAGAGAGGAAAACTCAAACTTTTCTAACACCCCATTCCAGGAACAAGCATTCCTGCCCAAGAGCAGTGTCCTCAATGACCAAAGGACTTCCTACTAATTCCCCTTTGCAATTTTGCTGTTTGAGAACTCAGATTTCTACATATGAATATTTAGGGCAGTAAAACAGTGTCTTAACCATAAAAATCTTTATAGTTCCACAAAAAGAACAATGAAAAAGGTAGTAGTGTGTTAGGAATCATCATGAATTACACTTAGCATTCCAAAAAGACAAAAGTTATAAGCTGCTTTAACCTTTGACCCCAATCAGCTCTCTGTAGATGATACCTTATTCATTTTTGTTATACTGGTTTATTTGCTTCATCTTAAGACTGTATCTTGAAAGTATACTCTTCTTTGGAAAAAATTTTTGGCTTCAAGGCTACACTTCCTATTTTCAAGATGATAGTACCTGTGTGGTGTTCTTACATATTGACCTACCAAGCTTCTTTTCCACCTTTTGACTTCTGCAACATCTTACTTCATTACTTCCTAATCCCTCTTCTTGCTTCTCATTTCCTTTACACTGAGAGCTGTGCCTAGAGCAACTCTTTCTACAAAGATTTCATTTTATGCTCCCGGTTATGCTTTTTCATGTTGTGTTTGTAATTTAAACTGCCTATGGGCTCAGCGTGATATGAATACTTTTCTAGGCAGGAAATTCTGGCTTTTATGGGAAAACCAGCTGTATGGTCTAGCGGGATAGAAGATGGCCTTGCTATGAAAATAATAATATAATATCCAAATTTTATTTACTTTATTCTTGTCATGGTACTTGCCCCACCCTATGTTAAAGAGTCTGATGAGTCATTTTAATCTCACACAAAAAACGTTAACTGTGATGCTTGTTTAGTGTACTTGAAATCTCCTTGTGTAATGAAACTGAGAGTAAGCTGGGAGGTCAATTTCTGTAAGGAATAATGTTGCTCAGTACTGTCAAGTCATTTAGCCCATGAGCTTCAAAATCTCCATGGTCCTCAAGGTCCTACAATTTCATGTCATTATAACTGAAACTGTTTGGTCAGGTAGTATGATAATTCATATCAAAACCAGTCTTCGGAGTAACTAATCATTTTTGTCTTGGAGAAGTCTAAGTTACTTCCTCTTATAGGAAAGCTAAGTAAATTCATATTGTGTAGACTCACCTTCAACTTAACCACAGATACAATCAAATGTCTTCCCAACCAGTATTCCCTCATCACTCTATATCTGAACATTGTTGACTTCCAACTTCTGCTTAGCTTTTGTTAGAATTTATCTCTTCTGATTTTGAGATGGATTATACAATGCCTTAACCTAACACAATAGAATTTATTGAAAAACAGCATAAAAATGGCAGAGAGCAAGCAAGAAGACATATATATGCTCAGGTACATAATTTTCCAGTATTCTGCAGCAAAGTTGGTGAGGGATATTACTGATTCATCAACCTATGAATGCATTCTGATGAAAGAATCTTGATCCCTATTCTTTCTTTGGGCCAGCATGAGAGCACAAGCTTTCTCTGAATACTTCTCAAACGGTTGTGCCCATTGCTTCACAACATTTTCATCTTTTTAATAATTATGTTGATTATTAAATCACACAATGAAGTCTTGCCCTGCCATTTTGAAATTGTCTTTTCTATAGTATTGCGTCATTGGTTAAAATCTTAGAATAAGAAAAAGGTGTGTTATTCTACTTACCACTAACTTGTACAGAGTTCAAGTTAAACTCACTTTAATTGGATGCTCATTTTGACTTTTCTTATATAAAGAGGATCCATGTATGCTGATTTTAATTTAGTTTGAAATTATTACCAGATTGAAAGTGTATTCTTCAGATTGAAATTTCTAGTCAAAGTTTGAAAGCCTTAATTGCTGATTTTACTTCTATATACATGAAAGTAATATCTGGGATTATTTCATGAACAATATATTTATCAGATGTTATAGGTATATCTCTGACATTGCCTGGAAAATTGAGAAATGTGAGACTTGTATTAATAGCTATTAGATTTTTAAGTATCCTGCATTCAGACATATCCAAATCTACATTCTCATTTTAGCACATTGAAGGAATTACTCATATTTTGAAAGAGATAAACACAAAATTTAATTAATACTTGTTTCTATTAACATTAGTGTATTTCAATAAGAGGGTGATTTTAGAGCTGAATGTTAGTCAAAATAATTTTAACTGGATGGTATTTTTATGATTTAGGATTTTACCTAAGCCAGGAATATTTCAGCTTAATACAAATTTGAAGAATTATATTGAAGTTTTGTTTAAAAATGCTTCTATTAATTTTTATTGTAATACCTATGAGTAAGCAAAGATAAAACAATGCTGATATTCAAACATTCAGTTACAGGATTAAAAGATATAAAATAATACATTCTGAACAAAACATTTCATGTAGGAAAACTAGATGCATAGGAAGCCATTAATAAAACATCAAATAATAATATGAATAATAAATAATATGAAATAATTGATTGACAGCCAGATATTTTTTAATCTATATGGTGAATAAAACTTTTATGACATCAGAATCTTTCTACATATTAACTGCAAACATTGTAAAAAATTAAAATTTTATCTTAAAGTCATATGAAATTAGTTCTTCAGCAATAGAATATTATTTTTTATGTTATGAAATCAGACTATTATCGTGGTAATAATGAAACTGCAAGGAAGCATCAGAAATGTTTGTGCTGGGCCAAAACACTTCCTTTTCTTTTAATTTGCAGAGACTTTGCTTACATGTACCTTTTTTGTTTCTATGAAGCATAGAAGAACGTTTTAGGCAGTAATCTTAAATGTTAACATGCAAGCTTTGGTCAGTACCTAGCACACTGTGTAGAGTGAGTCAGGCTTTGTTGGACATTTTATCTCAGTTCCAAATATTCAACTCAGTCACAGCAGAACAGAAGTGAACACAGATAATCGGTGATTAGATAGGCACATCTGTTTAGCTATTCAGGTTGAAATCTAGGAAATTCTATTTATTTCACTTTCTCATATTTACCTCATATACCTGCTTTTCAATTTTTTTTCTCTGATTGACATATTCAAGTTGACATTTTTGTTTTGCTCACTCTGATGAAAAAACAACACTATCTTTTGATGGTCACGATCCTTCAACTGAACATATCCCTTTATTCCTCTTGCCATCCTCTTATCATGTATACAGTTGCTTTTTTCTCTCCAAAGATTTGTGCAAAACAAAATTATATAATAAATTAACATAAAATATATCTTAACTACTGTACTGATCATTTAATGGTCATCGTAAAAGTATTTTGAGATGTTGACAGACATCAGAAGCTTTAAAGGGTAATTTAAAAATAATATTCATAATTCCAATAAGGTGTATTTTAAAATTCTATCAGAATATCTGCCTGGTAAGTTTAATGACTGACACTGTGATATAGTAAAAGCACAACTTAGTTTATTCACATAATTTTTAAAAGCATACCAGGCTTACTGTATACATTGAGTTTGTATTTTCTGGATAGAGAATAGACTTAAACTGATATTTTGTCTTCTGGGAATATCCAAGTGCTCCTTGGAAATTTTCATAAATAAGCAGCCTTCATGGTGAGTACCCTTTCTAGACAATTGATATAGGTCTGTTTTTAAGTCCTAAAAATTCACTCCTCAACATTGTCTTCCTGCTATGGAGTCTTCTACCCTCTTAAAAGACAAAAGGCAAAAAATTACCTACTCTAACTTTCTTCTTTTTTCACAGAATATCTTCATATATCTTTGGAAATATCAAGCTTTGGGAGAGCAAATTTATCAAAAATTGAAACAAAAACAAACTTCTCATCTGGCTGAGCCAGAAAATCAGCCAGTTAGCTCACATCACTTTCTTCAGATTTAGCTGGTGCTCCAGAGATTGCTGTTTGAATGTTCTCTTATCTGTAGGGACTTGTGTATCACACTTTCTAAGAGAGACAACCAATGCTCATTTTCTCTAGCTTTAAGGTGAAAAATGTATCTTCACAAATTCCCCAAAGTCAGTGGAGAGGGTAATGGATCTACAGCAGCAACTCTGCAAAGGAAGATTTTGACAAGTTCCTTTATCTCCCTTTTATCTGCCTAAAGAGATGAGAACTATAGGGTTCATAAAACAGCTGCTCTAAAATGTTTTTCAGAAAGTTCTGCCTATAGGGAAGCTGTTTACCCTGATTCCTATATCTAATATCTTGTATATTGGTATCATAGTAAGAAACAAACATTTGTAATTAAATTTGTAATTTTAACATTCTATCTCACATAGAAATAAACCTATAAACAATTTTATGAAATTGCAGAGGTCTTTAATACTGGGAACAATATTTTAAAACTACTACTTGGTGTTCTTTAAATAGCTGATCCTGGAAGAATGAAGATGGCAGAGTGAGGTCACTGTGGCCAGGTAGCCTCAGGGCCTGGGGCTGTCCTGTCTCTGGGAGGGAGAGTGCTTACTTTTTCAGAACTAACAGCTGGTCTAAATTTCTCTCTTTTCTTTAACATGGTTCTGTAGTATGATATGACATTGCCATAAAGCATGTAAATGAAATAATTGGCTTTTTTCTCTGACTGGGTGGGTCTTCTTTACAAATCTTTGTGGCTCCATCCATTTTTTTCAGGATTTCCTTTTTTTAAGAAGAAGAACTTTGCTGCACTGAATGTTGATACTCCTCCTCCATTTCAGAAAGGTTCCTATCAGACATTCTGTGTTGCTCAGCCAGAAGTTGCTGAATTTTCTCTATAGATAGCTCCTTTGAATGTTCCTCTAACAACTCCTCAACATCACCATTGTCTACAACAAGCCTATGGACTGTACTAGAGTGACAGTGTCATTAACCACAGGGCCCAAGCTCCACTACACAGCCTTCAAAGTCTCTGTCTTGTATAATTTTTAGGCCACTCTTTCCTCTAGGCAGGTCTTAGTGCCCTCAGAGAGACATCAACCTAGGACATCTAAACTAACCCCGCACAGGAAACATTGGCAGTCAGGCCCTATCTCAAGACTTTGGGTGTAAATTAAAACTAAAAGTTTTCTCATAGGGGCCGGAGGGTTAGCTCAGTGGTTCCGGCGCCTGCCTCGCAAGCGTAAGGACCTGAGTTCGATCCCCGGTTACCACATATAATGCTGGGCGTGGTGGCTCACGCCTGTAATCCCAGCACTCGGGAGGCAGAGACGGGAGGATTGCTGAGTTCGCGGTGGCTTGCCTGGGCACCATAGTGAGCTCAGGGCAAGCCTGAACTACAGAGCGAGACCCTGTCTCCAAAAAGAAAAAAAAAAAAAAGTTTTCTCATAACTCAAGTTGTTCTGATGTGTGGCTGGTGGTAACTCAAGGGTTCACTGCACTTTTCTCCGAAGAAAGAAAAGCAAACATCTTATGTAACACCATCTGAATTTGACATTTTACCACATTAACTTAATTTTTAATTGAATTCTTTATTGGTACTTTTTATATACAGCTCACAATCACACTCAACATTGAGGAATTTGTACCAGTATATGACAGAAGTTAGTTCTCACTTTTACCCATGTTCCTACCCACCCACAATCCTCGACCCCTTATATACAAGCTATTTCTTTTTTTTTCCAAATCATATTTATTCTTTCATAGTAAGAAGACATGAGCCTATAGTTAGTAAGTACATTGCTGAGTTTATACATTAGGTAATGGGCAGGAAAATGAGAAAAAATGTTGCTGATTAAAAGTCTTACCCAAGAATAGAATTACACATTAAAAGACTTAAGGCTGGAGACTATTACTTTCAACCTTTTACTTTTGGAAAATATGTGATTAAATCTTCTTAGCTTAGGAGCACTTTTACTCCAATTGAAAATCTCATGTACTTCTCATTCATATTCCATGATGACTATATTCTCCCCACTGCAGTACAACACATCAAAAGTAGAAATATTGACCTGATATGTGCTGCTTTATATTATGTTCACATTTAACTACTGCCAGAATTAAGATATAGAAATTCTCTATCACTACAGATGTTTCCCTTGTCCTACTCCTTCATAGCAACATCAGGCAAAAACCAGTCCTTTATCTGCGTAATTACACATTTTGAGAATGTTACACTAATGGAATCATATTGTATAGTATAACATAGTAGGATCACAGAGTATGATACATTTGGATTGGATTGGATTTTTCACTCAGAATCATAGTTTCTCGTATAAGTAACAAAATCTTTTAAGCAGTCTGTTTAATCTATAAATACTTGTTCTAATTATTGCTATCTTAGGGCTTAAATCTGCTAATATTTTTGTTTTCATTTTCTGTTTGCTTTATGTTTTTCTGTTTTACTTTAGCTATATTTTTGAATGTTACTGGAATTTATTAGACTATTATTTTGATTTGTTTATATTGTATTTTTGCTATATCTTCCTTATAAAGTTTTAGTGGTTTCTGTATGTGTTACATGTGCACATGGAACTTTTTACACTGATGTTGAAATTAGAAACTTATTAGGCTGATGTTGAAACTTATTAGTTTGATGTGGAAATTTTATGTCCCAAGTTAACATAAAAATTTTATACTTTGTCCCTTAATCCCTATAGTTTATAATAGCCTTACCTGTTCTCTCTACATATATTGTTATATTAATATTTTGTACTTAGTGCTTTAAATGTAATTTTAAGACAAAAGAAGAAAAAAATCTTCTGATGCTCTTTATTTGTTCTTTCATCTCATCTGACAGTCTGACATTCTTTCCTGTGAAATTCCTCTCTGTTTAAAGCACAACCTTGGTCAGTACGACTGCAACAAGGTCTTTCAGTTCTCCTTCCTCTGTTTGCCACTGTCTCTTTTTCATGATAGTAGACATGGAATCCAGAGTTGGCTGTTGATTTTTGAAAAGTTTGAAGAACATCACGTGACTTACTAGGGCTACATGACTTAGATAAAAATTCCATTTACTTCAATTTTTCCCCAATAATTCATTTTCCCTTCATTGCTTTCTAGATCTTTTCTCTGAATTTTTGTCTTCGGGAGTTTGTGACTTGGTTATAAGGATAAGTTCAGATTTACTTTATTTATGCTTCACTCAGCCTGTTGAATCTGTAGGCATTCCCTATTTGGTAAAAAAAAAAATGACATTATTTATTTGAATAAATGCTTTAGTTTATTTTTTTATTTTCTCCTATGATTCCCCTAAGATTCTGAATTTTACATCTGGTATTTAATTCTACAGTTTATTTATACATTGCTCATATACTTCTGTGCATCTTTTTGTTTTTACTCTTCTCAGATTAAATAATTCTATTGTTCCACTTGCAGATTCACTGCTTCTTTCATCATTCCATTCTGCTATAGATCTCATCCACTGAATTTTTGTCACATTTATATCTTCGTGCATCATCTAGGGTTATGGAAACCTTCCATTTTCTATTTGTATTAAAAATGTTATTTTCTTTTAAAAATGTTTCTTTTTGTGACCTTATCAAGGATGAGCCCTACTCCAGTAAAACTGATACCCTAAAAGGAGGAATTTGGCTGGGCGAGGTAGCACAAGCCTGTAATTTAAACCCAGAGGAAGCTGAGGCAGAAGGATTGCCACAAGTTCAAGGCCATCCTGAACTGGAAAGCAAATTCAAGGTCAGCATGAGCTATGTAGGGAGATTGTCTCAGAAACAAAACAAAAATAAAAGTTAAAGGTGGAAATTTGTCATATGAATACATTGGAAAAAATTCCATGTCAACACATGAACAGTCATCTACAAGACAAGAATGAGGGCTGTAGAAATTATTGTCTCAGAATCCTCAGAAGGAATTATCATTGCCAGCACCTTGAGTTTGGATGTATAATGTTCAGAAGTGTGAACAATACACATTTGCTGTTAAAGTCATCCAGTTTTGAGTGTTTTCCTATGGCCTCCTATTTTTTTTCCACTTTAGCTGCCATAGCAAGTACCTCTGTCTGAGAGGCTTAAATTACGAACATTTATTTCTCACAGTTCTGGAGCCTAGAAATCTGAAATCAAGTTTCCCCTATGCTGGTTTCTTGAGGAGGCTGTTTCTGAGCTGCAGACAGCTGACTCCCTGTGTGCCCACTTGGCTGAAATAGGAGGGGCTAACTTTTAGTTTCTTATACAGGCACAAATTCCACTTGTGAACTTCATGTTGTGAACTAGTAATTTCCCAGAGGCTCCACCTATAAATACTAGCATATTGGGCCTTAGACTTCAACCCAAGGATTTTGAGAGGCCAGGAACATTCAGTTCATAATACATCACTAGCAAACTAATAAAAAACAACAACCAATTTTCTAAATGGATGCATTAAACAGGAATATAGTGGTTTAATGCCTCTCTTGGCTCTCTGACACACTCTACTGTTTCTAGTGTGTGTGAGACCTCTTATTCTGTTAGCCTTGTCATTTCCACTCACTCTAACATTTCCCTGGACCTGGAGAGTGTCAGTTCTGTCGCTCTGTGGGGACTGTGAGGGGTGGGGAGCTCTGGATGAGGTTCGCTCAGCTGGCATCCTGTTTCCATTACCTACTACCTGCAGCTGTGTTTTGTCACACTGTTTATTACCTCTACCTTAGTTTTCACATTTTTGAAGTGTGTAAGAGTCTAACGAGGATGACCTAAATGTTAAACATAGATTGCTCAAGGCCCTGAAGTCTCAGTACTGAGGAATGAGCCTAGGTCCTCTGTTCTGAGCTTTGTGCTCTGCCTGTATTTGTTGATTTCACTTATTTTGCAGTACTAGAGATCAAACTTGGGCCCTTGTGCTTCCAAGGTAGGTGCAGTACCACTTGAGCTAAATCCTAAACCCTATTTTTAATAGTCATTATTTTTTTTTGTTCCTTGTACCAGGTATCAAATTTTGGATCTTGCCCTTGCAAGGCAGGCACAGTGCTCCTGAGCTAAATCCCTGGCACTTTTTTTAACACAGGTTCTCAATAAATCACTAAATCACACTCTTTGTGCTTGAAATTGCCATTTCCCACCTCAAAACGCTGGGACTACAGCTGTGTGCCCTCATGGTTTTCACCTTTTTCTACTTACAGAAAATTAATTCCACTTGTGTTGTAGCTGTTACGTGTGAAGAAGCAACAGATTATAGCAACTATGAATTTAGACCTTGGGGAAAATAAGTCAGAGATCACATAGGGTTTTGCCACTCACTTGATTTGTGATCCAAGGTGGAACACTGAATGTCAGAGCATTTTTGGAATTCTGTAAAAATATGTTCTTACATTTGCGCAGCTTCATACTTGGCATTTTGTAAATATTCGATATTTAGTAAGTGTTGTGGGTGTGTCCCAAGCCTTCAAACCAAAGTCAGCTCTTTCTTATGAATATGTCACGTACATGTAATCAGGAAAAAGCTATGATCAGCTTTTCATCTTGACTTATTTTGTATACACTCCCTCCTATTCTGACTTATTTAATTCAAATTGTTTTTCAGAATTCCATGATGAGCAATCATTCTTCTTCCTTCTCTCTGCTTTGGTTTTCAGTGTACCACAAATCAATCAAATGTTCTTGCTTTTCAAGAATCTATCTCTTATTCATATCTGCCTCTCTGCTCCAAAAGAGCTCAAGATTTTTTTGCCTTGTTTCCATTTCATAAGCCAACATACCCTAGAATTTGTTTTTCTCCTGATTTCTTTCTCTTCCATGTATTTATTTTCATAATTTTCATACTGAGGCCACTATTTTGCTGCTGAGTACATTCACAAAAGAATTAAGAGCATAATACCACAACAACATGTGCAAACCCACATTATTGACACAGTCTGTAATAGCTAAATCTTGGAAACAGTCCAAAAGCCAATGAATTGCTGAGTGGGTAAAGAAGATGTGGTTTTCCTATAAAATGGAGTACTGCATAATCATAAAGAAAGATAAATGAGATATTTATAGGTAAGTGAATACACCTTGAGGTCATAATATAAGTGAAATAAATAGGACACAGATGTCTAAATACCACATTATTTCTCCAGTGTGAGAAACTAAAGATATAAATGAGGTCCCAAAATATATAACAGATTTTGTGAATTAGGAAAAAAAATCTTCAAAGGCACAGAACACTAGGGAGGGGGAACAAGGGGAAGCAAGAAAGGGAAAGAAAAATATTTGAAGGTAAAAAAGAAACAAAAATGGAGCTTATTTACATAAGAAGTAAGGATGGAAAAAGAGGGCAGGGGAATGATAGAAAAATAGGAATTAAGATCTATCTTGTATGGTTACAAATTCTCAATGATGAATGTGATCGTAATGTATTCCTAAACTGTATCAATAAACTCAATAAAGAAAAAATTCACATTGTTATATTTCTGAATAGCCGCTGGCTTCTCAAACTTGTTTTCCTCACCTATTTAAAAAAGGAACTTAAATAGGTTTCTATGAAGAAGTACCTCAATCTACACACTGGAGTTTAGAAAATAGTTTCTTCAGTCATGTTTTAAGTCACCATTCTTAACTGTGATTCATAGAAGGTTAATTTTCAAAATTTAAAAGTACAGTTTGTATGTAGATGTTATAACCTTAGCTGCGTAACCTTTCAAACATATGTTGACATACAGCTCCGAGTAAGTCTGTCTTTAAAGACAAGATCCTAAAGGGACTGAATATGGTAAGGCGAGGTCATTTGCATGGACTGTACTTCTGTGTCCTTAGAAAAGGATTCTAAGGTAACAGAAAAGATTTAGGTCAGTGATCTCATGCCTGCCTGACAAGGGCAAGGTATTGAGCAGATTCCTAATACCAGAAAGAAAGAAGTGTGAAAGAACAGGGAGAAGGTAGCATCAGCAAGTGAGGAAGAGAAATAGTAGAATAAGACAGTTTTGCTAACACCATAGCTTAAGCATTTTCAAATCTGTGGAAAATCAATTTCTGTTGTTAAACCAGCTAGTCTGGAAGATGTATTAGCGAAGTTGTAGCAAACTAATACAGATTTTTAAATTAAATTTAAAAATGTGTTTTAAAGAAAATGTTACTTTTGAAAAATGAGGCTTACTCCTTGTACTATTCACTGGACTAGATTAAAAACTGCATTCATTATGAAAGGAATGATATTTATGTTTGAATTAAATCTGTTTTTCTTTTAAATGAAGGCTTCTCAATATTTGATCTTCTCCCTTAAATTATAAAGCTGTTCCTTCTGTTAACTGAATGGGAGTTCCCAAGTGGTCAAAGTTTGAATTATTCAGTGTAGCTGATATTGATGAAAACAAGGGGGAAAAAGTGGGATCTTTCAGAGGCATTGTCTTAAATGTCAGCTACGTTGTGTGAGCAGTTCTGATTCACTCACTAAAGAAAAGAATGAGTTCTGAGCATGAGAGAGAAGAGGAACTACATCATAAATAATTCAGAAATTTTAATTTTATATTGTAATTTGTATTCACAAATTTAATGATCTACTTTCAGTGCTCATATGCTTTTTAAACTTTACCTATTTTGTTATTTTGAATTAAAGATGTGGAAACAGAACAATGAAATTTCTTCAAAGCTTAATTCTCTATTAAAATCCTTTTCTACCCCTCAGTTTAAATTATAAAATACAGTATAATAAAAATAA
Source organism: Thryonomys swinderianus (assembly GCA_004025085.1). Taxonomy (NCBI): domain Eukaryota; kingdom Metazoa; phylum Chordata; class Mammalia; order Rodentia; family Thryonomyidae; genus Thryonomys; species Thryonomys swinderianus. Next base: position 45,119 of record PVIC010000775.1, on the reverse strand, counting down.
TTTTGATCTTTTATTTTTCATATCTATTTCTCTGTTGGGAAATGTGGGGTTTTTTTCCCATGAAGAAATATAATGCCACCTACAAACTATTTGTAGCTTTGAACTCATTTCTTTCATTTGTTCCTCATTCTCCATTTAAATTTTATTTATAGTGTTTCTTTTATTTGTAAATACAAATCAATTGTAATTTTATTTAACCTTTCTTCCTTTTTTTTTTTTTTTTTTGAGACAAGATCTTGCTTTGTAGTTCAGACTGGCCCTGAGCTCACTATGTAGCCCAGGCAAACCTCGAGCTCAGCAATCCTCCTATCTCTGCCTCCCAAGTGCTGGAATTACAGGCGTGAGCCACCATACCTGGCACCTTTCTTCCTTCTTTTATCCCTTGTGAAATAGTGAGTCTTTTTCCATGTTTTCTTCATATTAACTTTAGTTTTTTAGCTTGATATTTCAAATTTATCTACATTTCCTCTGTCATCCTCCACACCTCTGTCACTACTTTATGATAGTGTCGATGATTGTTTTTGCTCTCTACTGCCTAGTATAGCACATACTCTGTTTGATGAAATGAACTGCTTTCTTTTTTTTGAGACAGGGTTTTGCTTTGTAGTTCAGGCAGGCTCTGAGCTCACTATGTAGCCTAGGCAAGCTTTGAACTCAGCAATCCTCCTGCCTCTGCCTCCTGAGTGCTGGGATTACAGGCGTGAGCCACCATGCCCAGCACTGTGGTATTGATGGTTGGTGGGTGTGAGTCTCCACACTCAGCATTGTATGTGGTTACCAGGGATTGAACTCAGGACCTTGCGCTTGTGAGGCTGGCACCGGAACCACTAAGCTAACCCTTGGCCCGAAATAAACTGCTTTTAAAGACATTTCATAAGTTATATAGACTACTATATATTAGCATGCATTTTTATACTTCTGAAGAATACCTTCATCAATGTATAAATTAGTGACATTAAATTAATAAAACTTTTAATTTATTACAGAATATCAATAATTTTCTAAATCAAAAGAGTATATTTTATATACATTTTCACTTTACGTATGATTGAAATTATGGAAATTCATGTTGGTTTAATAGAATACATATATTCTATTAAATATGTAATTTATTTATATATATTCTATTATATAATTTAGAATATATATTCTATTCTATATATATTTTTTTTTTCTTTTTTCTTTTTGGAGACAGGGTCTCGCTTTGTAGTTCAGGCTGGCCCTGAGCTCACTATGGTGCCCAGGCAAGCCGCCATGAACTCAGCAATCCTCCTGTCTCTGCCTCCCGAGTGCTGGGATTACAGGCGTGAGCCACCACGTCTGGCATTGTGGTATGCGGTATTGATTGTTGGTGGGCGTGTCTCCACGCCCAGCATTATATGTGGTTACCAGGGATCGAACTCAGGTCCTTGCGCTTGCGAGGCAGGCACCGGAACCACTGGGCTAACCCTCCGGCCCAACTATTAAACATATTATTTGTTACAATTATATATATTTATTGCAGTTAGTGATGTGCTAATTGAGAAGAAACTGTTTCTTGTACAACACATACAGAGAATTCAGTTTACTAGACTCTTGCTCCTCAGGTTGGACCTGAACTGGCATATACAAAAATATCCTTGGAGAGACATCTGTCCTGGGATTCTTAATGACCACAAAAGGCCAGAACCTCAAATTTATGTCTCATCCAATAAGATTTCTTGTCTCTTAAAATATTAAAATGAAGAAGAAAATCAATACTGTTATATTCAAACAAAGCTATTTGGATCAAAACACATTCCATTTTCTCATTAGCCATGGAGCCATAGGGGATGGGAGGGGGAGGAATCCACATTTATCTGAAATGGCACACAGATGGAACTGTTGCTTCCCACTGCCGGGTGAAGGCTCCCAAGTGCACAGAATCAAAAGTATTTTATTGAAACTAACTTTAAAATGTGTGTTGTTTCTTTCCATTTATTCAATAATTGATTAATTGCAGCCTGCATTAGTTCTTTTAATGACATTTCTGTTTTATTTATCCTTTATGTTTTTGAAGCTAGGTTAGCCTTGGGAATTGTGTTCTAATTTCTTTTTAATATTTGAGAAAATTCATTTTCCTTTTAAAAGAAAATCAGTTTTCTAAATTCATTTATTGAGATATATGGATTTATTACTTCTCATTTTTATATTTTCCTAAACAAATCAGAAGTCATTCAACTGGAAAAGCAAGATGGTTAGTTTTCTGGTACCTTAAGACTCACACTGTAGTTCAAATACAAATATAAGTTGAGTCACACATATTGTTTTAATCTGCTAATAGTATCATGAGGAACTGTTAAGAAAAAAGTTGATTTTAGTGTATTTATGTAACCTAGTTTATTGTAATTATTATACTTTCAACATATAATCAACAATCAATATATAAATTATCCATAATATATTTTACATTTTTTCTTAGCAGTAAGTGTTTCAAAGCTAGTTTCTAGTTTATAATTTACAGCAATCTAAATTTGGATGAAGCTCATTTAACTCTTCAATAGCCATGTCAGGGTGGCTACCTCAGTGAAAAATATAGTTTTATTTAATATCACTACAATACCTAATGAATGCTAATTTTTTTTGAAAATTGCCCTATTATGTTTTATTTTGGTCAGGATTTTTAAATTCCTTGAATATTTTTTCCTCCTATCATCACCAATCTTTTTTAAAGATGTTATTTATTGTACATCAAAATGCCTGCAGATGATAATAGATGTGGTAGGTTTATGATCAGCAGAGAACAGTTAGCATTTGAATTAAGCCACATGAAGATAACAACAGGCGATTACCCATTTTAACAGCTTCTAAGTGGTGTTAATTGCTGGCTGTAGACCACAAGCTGGGTAATTTTCTGTGTATTGTACAAACAGAACAAAACAAAGTAGAATTTGAAAAGCATTATCTTCACAAGATATATTACATGGTCATATAATGCACTCCTATAACACATACTATTTCTAAAATTTAACATGCATAGGTAATGTAGATTGGTGAAATTATGTATGTACATGGATGGTAATCATTTTTTTTCAAACATATGTTTGAAACATTTATACCTATATACAGTTACAGATTTTTTTTTTTTTTGAGACAGGGTCTCACTTTGTAGTTCAGACTGGCCCGGAGCTCACTATGTAGCCCAGGCAAGCCTCGAACTCAGCAATCCTCCTGTCTCTGCCTCCTGAGTGCTGGGATTACAGGCTTGAGCCACCAAGCCTGGCATCTGTGGTATGAGGTACTGATTGCCAGTGGGCATACCACGCCCAGTATTGTTGTAAGTGGTTACCGGGGATTGAACCAGGGACCTTGCACTTGTGAGGCAGGCGCTGGAACCACTGAGCCAAATCTCCAGCCCTGTTATTATTTATTCTTAAATTATTATATTGTTAAAGATAAAGTTTGATGTATAAAAATAAGTCATAGTTTAGTTTAATATATAGCAATAAAATGAGCTTATTTATTTTGGCAAAAACTATGCACATACAGAGTCCTCTTGATTTTGTAAATCCTGTGCAGCTATCTGTTATCAGTGTGACTTTCAGATATAAGTTTTGTGTGCTTATAGTGTATCACATACCATTCAAAAAGATAACAGTGGCTACATTTAGCACCTGAAACCTGTTGACACCTTTTCTACTAGGTCATTTTACAACTCTAACCAGGTTTTAAAGATTCACCAAGATGACCTTAGTATTCACTGTTAGGTTTATTTCCTGGTATAGCCACTGAACTCTTTTATTTTAGAAAACATGGAATTAAAAATTCTTTCCTTTCATTTTTGACATAAAAAAATCTCTTATTCTCTGGCCAGTTTTATATCTTGGAAATGTCTTTCTCAAGGAACTGAAGCCAGTATTTTAAAACATAATCGAGAAAGATAGAGGCTCTGTAGTCCAGGGTCTGTGGGAACATAGAAGCCTCACTTCCATAGTTGTAAATAATAAACAGTCTCTTCACATTGGTATTCTACTACATCACTGTGTTTAAAAATATGACTATGTGATTTCATCACTGAAACTGGTCTCAGTTTTTCTTAGCCTTTATAGCAATGGTCTTGAATACATCTTCCTTCTTATTTAAATTACATTGTACAGCATTTACTTATTTTGTTTACCTTGTCCTTATCCTAAAAAATAGAAGTCTTCAGAAAAGTGCCTTGTCAGAATAAGCTTTGTGAACATAGAATTCCAAAAACAAGTGGAATGAATCTGATAGTACATATCTACCAAATTGTTGTTAATAGGGAATTATAGGCACATGAAGAAGGATAGAGACAGATATGCCATGATTATGTCAAGTGGAGAGGCTAGCTATGAACAGTAGGGAAGGCAGTGCTTTTATAACCTTTTTTTATTCCTTTATGTCTCAGAATGTGTATGCTCTAATTTTATAAATGCATGTGCATACACAAATAAAACCTTAGATATAAAGTAAAGATCCAGGCTTTGGAAGAGATGTGTCTGTGAGTGGTGATTTCTTAGAAATAATGGTGATTATTTATAAGTGATAGTTCCAGAAATACATTTAGAAGATAATCTCAAAGCCCTGTGCTACCAGCACAATGTAATTGAAAACAAAATCTCCTTCCCAACTGGAACACCTCCATAAAAGTAAAAGATAGAAAACAACCTTGTTGAGAAAGTACTGACTTGATGTGCATCATTGGCTCTTTGCTATAGGCAAACAAGTACAATCTGACGTATGTATGTTCTCAAGTTAAAAGATAAAGATTGACAGCATTATTTATAGGTACACCTTAAATTCACCTATCAGTAGTGGCCATCTATGTTAATTAGTTGGACTTACACTATGGAAAAATAAATTCTTCTGATCTTTATGATAGGAGTTAGTTTTGGTATTTTGAGCCAGAAGCCAGCTGCCACAAAAACAGGAAACAGTGCCCTTGTCTTTCTTGAATGCTTAAGACAGACAGACCACATGAGCCTGTGTCTTTAAGAGAGAGATTACTTGTCATGAAATTCATAAAAGTCTTACATACCTTTTGGAAGGTTTACGTACTTTTCAGAAAGAGAAAACACTTAAGATTATGTTTTCTGAAGGATAAAAAGAGGAAAATTCCCTTATTTTTGACAGGAAGAATGGTACAAATAATAATTTATTTGTATTTCGTCTTATAGTACCATCACCACTATCAGTACCATCATCATCTTCTTCCTCCTCATCAAAATAAAATAAGCCAAAAATCAATAAAAATACTTTCTAGAATGCTAAAAATCAAGTATTTAAAAATAGAACATACAGTCAATGTAGTGATCTTGAGAAAATATACCCTTAAGACAATATTTTAAGGATTAGGGTGAAGAAATCTAATTTCCTAGAATGCAGCATGAGACCTTCTTCCATTAATATGTCCATTTTTAGTCTAATACAATTTCTTTTTTATTTCATAAGATTTTTAACAATTTTCTAGACAATTAAATGTATATCTTTAAAAATTTCATTTATAAACAAAAATTAAAACTTTATTATTTTGCAAATATTAAAATTTAATGTATTTTGTATCTATATATCTTAATATACCTGAATGTAATGAAAGATATATACTGGGTGAGGCTTTTAAGTGCAATATGTGTGTTTTGATTTTTGTGATTAATTTTAAAATCCTTTATGAGGTATTGCAGTCTCCATGTTATTCTCTAAATTACTAACTCCCACACCAGCTGTTGCCAACTAACATTTATCAGTCAGAAATATCACCCTGCAGAAGCCACTTTGCTATGTCATTTTGATACAGGGGAAATAAATGTTACTCACAGGCCACTAGATGTCAGATATACCGAGTCTGTATTCCATAAATTCAAAGAGTCAATTCTAAGGAACGACACAGTTTAAGAGTAGGAATATTTATTGAGAGATACAACTCTTGAGAGATGAGAGGACTCAAAAGTGGGTTGCTGGGGACCCTGTACCACACAGGAAGTTTTAATAGAACAAAATCATGAGGGTTGCAACCTGGATCAAAACTGTGATCAACCAATAAACAAATATAGTTCATGTCACTAATATGAGGAAGCAGGTCATGTAGAAAGTAAATATTAAAAAAAAAACACAAAAATTTAGAAAGGATGGATTTTGGTCACCCACCTGGAGACTGATCTCTAATTTAGACTTTATTAGGCCAGGTGCTACCACTTGTCTCATCGCTTGGGGAGGCCCGTAGTCCCGGTCATTCCATCTCTACCTCGAGGCTTGTGACAGAGGCACCTCTGGCCATAGTCGTAGTGTGTTCATAGGCTCTGCGCTGCTTCTCTGAGGTCCCAGGCCAGTCTGGTCATCTGCACTATTTCTACCTGGCTTAGACTGGACTAATTTTCCATCCTATCTTTACCAAAGACTTTATATAATGTACTTCAGAAATGGTTTGTGTTGAAGAAGTTAGCTATTTAAGGAAGATGAACCTTAGAAAAGACACTGAGGATAAATGGATTATCCATGATATTGTAGAGCTACTATCCCATCGCACTAACATGGTTGGCTATAAGAATCCCCAAATAAGTTACCGTTCTTTAAGTTCAACTTTGCTGAACCCAGTTGGTAATGTAACTGCTTCTATTATCAGAGTTTTTCATAAACACTATTATATTGGCTGTGTCTTTTGTAAAATATACCACATTTTATCTTGTCAAGATCAATTGCTAGTCATTTGAATGACAAAGAGTAAAGTAAAATACGTATTTGTTTATGAGTCTTTGAATTTCCCATTGTTATTGGAATATAATGCTAGAAATTATATTACTTGTTCAAAACTTGATTGCAGCTTTTTACACTGTCAAATTGTTTTCCAGAATATATACGACAATTTATTAGACCTCTTTTTCTGTGAAATGTAGAAAGTTACCTAAATTTTCTTCAAATTATTTTTATATTTAGAATGTGAAATGAAAGGAAAACAAATCAAACTTCTGAACAAACTGTATTTCCCAACCATCTTTTCCCATTATTTCCATGTGAAACCTGAACACACATGTGTTACCAGTAATTTGCATCCTAGGGTCAAGATTTTAGAAACTAGGAGTGAGTAGTTCTTAGAAAAAAATCAGGGTATTAATCTCATGGAAGCAAATTTATTAGTCTAGAAAGTAATTAACAGAAAATTGCATGAACAGCTCCACTAAAATGTGACCTCCTGGCCGGAGATTTAGCTCAGTGGTTCTAGTGCCTGCTTAACAAACACAAGGTCCTGAGTTCAATCCTGGTAACCACATGCAACAATAACAGGAGTAGTGACTCCCATCCACCATCAATCAGTACCATACACCACAATCCCGGACGTGGTGACTCATGCCTGTAGTCCCAGCACTGGGGAGGCAGAGGCAGGAGGATTGCTGAGTTCAAGGCTTGCCTGCACTACATAGTGAGCTCAGGGTCAGCCTGAACTACAAAGCAAGACCCTGTCTCAAAAAAAAAAAGTAGCCATTATACCAAGAAAATTTATCCATGATCATGGTTCAGGGAAGCTACAGACCAATGGGGTTAGAGACTGATTGAATGGACTGCTCAGCGAAGAGATTCATTTCCTGATGTGTCCATGTGAGTGTGGCTTCCAGGTGAGGCTTTTTGAGAACATTTTCCTACTGTGAATTATGAGAGCATTTGGTTTCCTTTTCAGTCATCCTAGCACTAAGTTCATGAGTCTCCCTCAATGATTAATACTCAAAAATCTGGCAAATGAAAGCTGGGTATAAAGAGTAGATTTTAATTTCTTTCCTATTCTATATATTTCTTCATTGAATCTTATTATGTATAGTAGTCATTACCTCAGTGAGGTAATTGCTTAATTACCTAATAATCTAATTTTTTCTTGGAACTCAGTGCAGCTATTCAATGTAAAAGGAGGAGATCTGATAAAATTATTATAATCTCCAAACCATGACAAGTTATTTCTCTTCAAGCCACTGTATAGGTAATATTAAACATATATGTTTTAAAAATTAGACATGTAATCTAAAGCATATATAATCAGATATTTTCTAGAAACAATACATAACCAAAATAGTATAATTCTATTCAATTGAAAGAATGAATATGGTTGAAAAAACCATTTATTTCATTTTAACTTACTTTTAACTGAAAGATAAAGTATAAAAGGTACACATATTTAGGTGGGGTGTCATGCTGTTTTGATTCATGTATAAATTGTGTAAAGTTCAAATCTGGGTAAGTGTATCTATCTCCTCAAGAGGACAGTATAGCTGTCATCCCTAGTGAACAGATTAAAAAAATTCTGAATTTGAAAATACATAGTAAATAATTTTTATCTTCAGCCACCCTACTAAATGGTACCACACAAGAACTTGCTACTCAGTGTATAAATGCTTGATTTCCATTTTTTCCTTTTATTGTTTTCAATTATCCTTCCTTCCCTTCCACCTACCTACATTAAGATTTCGCTTTACTTGAATAAGAATTGCTATCTTTGAAGACTCAAAAACCAACAAATAACGTTAGGATGTAGAGAAACAGAAACACTTCTACATTGTTAGCTGGAATGTACACTGATGCAACCACTGTAGAAATCAATGTGGAGATTGTTCAGAAAATGAATACATCTAATCTGATCCAACCATACCACTCTTGGGTATCTTCCTGAAAGAGTGATAGTCTTTTTATTGCAGTAGTATGTGCATACCCTGTTTAGGGGAGCAACATTTCATTCACAGTAGCTAAACCATGGAAATAGCTCAAGCTCCCATCAAAAGATAAATTGATAGAGTAAATATAGGTATGCATATATATACACACATATATGCAATTTAATACTGCTCAGTCATAACGAATAAATTTGGATCACTGTAGAAAAAGATGGATTTTGAGACCACAACTTTAAATGAAATTATTCAGACACAGAGGTTAAATATCTCATAGTTTCTCAAAATATAAATACTGTTAAGGCCAAAATGAGAGATGGTAAGAAACAAATACAACTTTTGTAGAATGGAAATTGGCAGGAGTGAGAGAGGAAAGTATGGTAGGAAAGTGAATAAAATGATCATAAATATATTTATAATTTATATATATAATACATATTATATATATATATATATATATATAAATTTAACTCACCAACATGAGCATAGTTATTGTGGAAAACATATACTAATACATTAATAATAGTATAAAAAGAAAAATGTATGTTTATCATACTTTGAAACATATGAATGAAAATCAGATTTAAAATAATTACTGGAAAAATAATACAGTCATTTATTAAAACTAAATTACTCAAAATTCCAATCAAAATTCTGGAAGCTTCACAATTTGTCCGTAACTCTTTAAGAATACTTTTTTTTTTTTTTTTTTTTTTTTTTTGAGACAGGGTTTCGCTTTGTAGTTCAGGTTGGCCCTGAGCTCACTATGTAGCTCAGGCAAGCCTCGAACTCAGCAATCCTCCTGTCTCTGCCTCCGGAGTGCTGGGATTACAGGCGTGAGCCACCATGCCCAGCAAGAATACATATTTTAAGGGCCGGAGATTTAGCTCAGTGGTTCTGGTGCCTGCCTCCCAAGCTCAAGGTCCTGAGTTCGATCCCAGTAACCACATACAATGCTGGGCATGGAGACTCACGCCCACCAGCCATCAATACCACATACCACAGTGCCGGGCGTGGTGGCTCATGCCTGTAATCCCAGCACTCGGGAGGCAGAGGCGGGAGGATTGGTGAGTTCGAGGCTTGCCTGGGCTACATAGTGAGCTCAGGGCCAGCCTGAACTACAAAGCAAGACCCTGTCTGGAAAAAAAAATACATATTTTTAAAAAGCAAGGTTAAGAAAATTTTAAGTTCTTTGGAATTTTCAGTTTATGTCCTTAAAATTCAATTTCTTTGTATATTATTTAAATTAATTTTATTGGTATGCATTTAATATAAATAATGATCATATCCATCTTAAAGAATTTGTATGGGTATATATGTTGTGATTCTCTATTTTTTCCTATATTTTTCTGCCCTCTCTTCAAACCTTCCTCCCCTTATGAATGCTTTATTTCTAGTTTTTCTTTTGTGCTTTCTTCCATTGTCCTTTCTTTCTTTCCACCTATCTCTTTCCTTCCATTTGCCCCTACCCCTGTTCTCCTTCCCATTTGAACTTTTCACTCCTACCTTCCAATAACTATCTACCATTTTAATCCTTGTTTACCATTTTACTTTAACACACAAGAGAATCAAGTTTTGACTGAACTTTGTGTCCAATTTATCTCATTTTAAATTATGTTCTCAAGGTGCATCCATTTACCTAAAAATGTCTCATATTTTCATTTCTTTATGGCAATGCAGCAAATAAAAACTACATTATCTTTATCCATTCATTCCTTGATGCATATCTGGGCCATTTACCTGATGTATCTATTACAAACTACACTGCTATGCACATGCATGTGCATAAAATGCTGAGGGATAATGATTTTAAATCTTTTGGAAAAATACCAAGAAGGGAATAACTGGGTCAAACGTCACCTGTAGTTTTAGATTTTTGAGAAATTTTCATACTAAATGTCTAAATCGGTTGTACCAATTTATACTTCCAACAAGAGTAAAGCAGAGCTCTTTTTCCTTTTATAGCCTGACTAGCATTTGTTTTCGGTTGATTTCTTGATGATAGCCATCATTTTTGTAGTGAGATGAAGTATTGGTAATGTAATTCCAAATTTCTGAATGACAAGTGATGTTGAACATTTTCTCCACGTATTTATTTACTCTTTGTAATTTTTCATCTGAAAAGTATCTGTTTATTTCAGGCTCTCATTTTTTAACTTGGCCTTTAAACTTGGTGGGAGTTGATTTTTTTTAATTATATACTTTAGATATTAGTCATTTGTGTGAGGTATACATGGTAAATTTTTTTTCCCATTTTGTAAGTTGTCTCTTCACTCTCTGGATGATGATAATTTCTTTTATTGTGCAAAACATTTTTAACATGATGTGATCCCAGTTGTTGGTTTTTTGGTAATATTTCTTATGCAATCAGGGTTTGATCGTAAAATCGTTTTTTTTTCCTTTTTACACCTATGTCTTTAAGAATTCTACATATTCTGTGCTCCTGGATGTTAAATATATCTGTTTTAATATTTAGATCTTTGATCCATTTTTATTTTAATTACTTCATGGTGAGATTTATGGTTATAGGTTTAATCTTTGGGATTTGGAAAGCCAGTTTTCCCGGCATTAATTATTAAACAGGCTTTCTCCCAGTGAGAGTATTTGGCCCATTTGTCAAACATAAGGTGGATCCGTATGTTTGCAGTTGTTTCTGCATCTTCTGTTCCTTTGATCTTTGAGTCTTTTGTTTGTTTATTTATTCTTTATTATTTATTTATTTATTTATTTTTTGATACAGCATCTCTCTTCGTAGTTCAGGCTGGCCCTGAGCTCACTATGTAGCCCAGGGAAGCATGGAACTCAGCAATCCTCCTGCCTCTGCCTCCCCACTGCTGGGATTACAGGCCTGAGCCACCAAACTGGACACGTAAGCTATGTGGTACTGATTGCCGATGGGCATGAGTCACCATGCTCGGTATTGTTGTATATGGTTATCAGGGATCAAAGCAGGGACCTTGCACTCACTAGGCAGGCGCTGGAACCACTGAGCTAAATCTCCAGTCGTTTTGTTTATTTTTGACAGTATCATACTGTTTTCATCATGGTGATGCATAGTGTAATTTCAGTCAGATACTGTGATTCACAAGACCTACAATTGATTTTGCTATTTTAGGTTTCTTCTTGTTCTAGATGAATTTTGGGATTCTTTTTTTCTAGCTCTATGATGAATGTTATCTGGATTTTGGCAAGGTTTGTATTAAACCTGTACAACAGTTTTGGAAGTGTAGCTATTTTTATTATATTGGTTCATCTTACCCAAGAAAAAGGGATATCTTCCTAATTTCTGATACCCTCTTCAAAGTCCTTTTTCAGAATACTGTAGTTTTCAATGTAAAAGTCTTTTACTTCATTCATTAGATTGATTCCTAAGTATTTCATGTTTCTTGATGCTATTGTGAAAAGTGTTATTAATTTCTCTCTCTCCTTGTCTCTCTCTGTCTCTGTCTCTCTGTCTGTCTCTCTCTCTTAGTAAGCTTGGAATTGGTGTACAGAAATGATATTTTTGAGTATTGCATCTTTTGGATGAAGCCAGCATGGTCTTAGTGTTCATTCTGCTTGATGATTTCCTTGATTCTTCTTGCAAGTGACTTACTGAAGATTTTTTTGTACATATATTTGTTAAGAAGATTGGCCTGTAGTTCTCTTTTTTGGTGAAAACTTCCTTTGGTTTTGGTATCAGAGTAATACTTACAGGAATGAGTTTAGGAATATTGCTTTCCTTTTAATTTCATTAAAGATTTTGAGGAATAATGGAATTAGATCTTCTCTAAAGTTTTTGGAGAATTTGGAAATTAATCCATAAGGACCTGGGTTTTTCTTTATTGGTAGTTTTCAATTACTTGTTCAATCTCATTGTTTGATACTGAGTTACTTAGGGATAATTTATGTTTTTGATTCAGCTTTGTATTTATATGAATCTAGGAATCTGTCAATTTCTTTTGTATTTTCTATCTTCTTAGAATACAAGTTCTTGCCAGGCATGGTGGCCCATTCCTGTAATCCCAGCACTCGGGAAGCAGAGGCAGGAGGATTGCTGAGTTCCAGATTTGCCTGGGATACATAGTGAGCTCAGGGTCAGCCTAAACTACAAAGTGACACCCTGTCAAAAATAAATAATAATACAGGTTCTCTAAGTCACTATTAATGATCTTCTGGATTTCTTCAGAATCCCTTGTGATTTTACCTTTTTCATTGCTAATTGCATGGATTTGAATTTTTCCTTTCCTTTCTTTTTAGATAAAGTTGACTAATTCTGTGTATTGCTTTCTTAGTCACAATTACATGAATTTCTGCTCTGACCTTTATAATTTCCTTCTCTTTATGTGCTCTGAATTTAACTTGATCTTCTTTTTTCTAGGTTATTGATTCAACAATACTTATTTGAGTTCACTCAATTTTTCTTTTTTTAAGTAAAACATTTATTAGTATATTTTAGGTATAGACAATGATAACTCTTATCACAGGGAATCACACCTGTACATCATATATTCTGCCTTTTTTTCCAATTTCTTCCCTCCCAGCAAGCCTCTATCCCTACCCTATATGAAAAAAGATTTTTCCATTTCTTTCCTTCATATTTTAATTTTTTCTTAGTTCTTCCTCCGCTCTCTTGTTCCCCTACTCCTTTGAACATATTCTCCTCATTTTCCAATATTTATTATATATATATACTAGCCCTTGATTCAACTTTCAGTTTCTCACACCAGATAATGTCATATTTAAATGTGTGCCTGATTTATCTCACCAAAGCACATGGTCTCAAGCTACTCTCATTTAGCTATAAATGTCTTAAGCTTCTCTTTATGGCAGACAAGTACATCATTGACTTTATAAAAATCCACATCTTCTCCATCTATTCATCAGTTGATGGTGTTTTGGCCTGTTTCCATGATTTAGCTAAAACAAGCTCTGCTGCTATAAACATGGGTGCACATATATCGCTGTGATATGCCATTTTTAATTATTGTGGGGGCATACACACAAGGGGAATAGCTAAATCTGATGGGACCTCTAGTTTTAGTTTTTTTCAGGAATCTTCACATGGATTTCCACGATGGTTGCACAGTCTACATTTGCAGCCCCAGCGAAGAAGTGTTCTTTTTTTCTCATTCCCTCTCCTCCAGTTGTTATTGATTCATTTCTTGATAATAGCCATTCTTTCTGGAGTGAGGTGGGAATCTCAGTATTGTTTTAGTTTTTATCTTTCAAATAATCAGTGATGTTGAACACTTCATATGTTTATTTATTAGCTGTTTCTTAACAAACAGCTGAGAAGTGTCCATTCATTTCATAACATTGCACTATGATTTATAATATCCATGGGATAATTTAAATTCCTTTGAATTTGCTTAGGCATGTTCTATGAGCTACTATGTGGAGAAATTTCTGTGAGCAGTTGAGAAGAATCTGTATTCTGATGATGTGGGAAGGAATACTCTAGAAAACTAAGTCCAATGGTTCAAAGGCTTGATTCAACTCCGACATTTCCTTGTTGATTTTTTGTTTAACTGATCTATTTGTGACAGTGAGATGTTGAGATCTCCCATTATATTTGTATTAGCCCCTATTAATTTTTCATAATTTTAATGTTTGTTTTATAGTAGGGTACATTGATATTTGGTGCACAAATATTTGTGATTGTTATCAGTTCCCCTTAGATTATTACCTTACCAAATATATGGTGACCTTCTTTATCTTTTCTGATCTGTCATGGCTTGAAATCTGATTTGTCTATAAAAATAATTGTTACCCTTGCATTTTTCTATGTTTTGCCACATGGAGAATAGTTTTCTGTCTTAGACTTCCAGTCTATTAATTTGTCTTTTAAGTTTAACAGTTTTTTTCTGCTCCATATTAATGGATCTTGTTCCCTGATCTCTGTTTTGCTAATCTGTTCTTATTTTTTGGTGAATTGAGAACATTTACAATGATAGCTATAAATGTGATGTGTTTACTTCTCCTAGTCATATATTACCTCTATGAGCAGATTTTTATCTCCTTTATGCTATCTTCTGATTTTTCATATATTTTGATCAATCATGTTATTATTTGCATCATCTAGCAGCTGTTTTTGACTTTTGGGGACTCTTGTTATGTGTAATAAAACATTCATTTGATGATTACTGACGACTGGTTCAATTGGTCACTCCCTAAAATGGCATCTGGCCTATCACTCTTTCCAGAGGATGTGGCAGATGTTAAATTGGAGTCACTTGCCAGCTGTTGTGATGTACAGAACCTACTGCTCTGTTCTATTGGTGCATTTCTTGTCAGAGTCCTCTGGATTCACCTGTCTCCACTGTGTCTCTGGATTGGTTCCTCCTCTCCATGCTGTGATCCAGAATCAAGGAGAAAGTTCAGTTTGCCAATTCTTTTTTTCTGCACTGAGTTCTGTTTCTTCATTGTCTCTGTGGGCTCCAATTTTTCCCTTTGGTTCCTTCGTGGTTACCAGAGACCCACCTCCCTCTTCCTTTTCTTCCTCAAATTGCTATTTTCAAGTGTATAGATTCCAGATCTAAGAGAGGGTTATTTTTTGGTGTTTACCACTCTGCCAACCTCCGGAAAGCCTGTATATCTTATAGTAACACAATGAATGATAAATATTAAGTAAAAAAATTATTTTTTCTTCTTGCTTGAAATCAAAGGCCTATTACTTGGAGAATTGTCACATCATGAAGCATAAAACTTTGACAAATTTCAAAGGAATAAAAAAATATATAGACAACATCAGGATATCTAAAGGCAAGAACTATTAAACTCATTGAACTACAGTTTTTAAACTGTTAGAAAGAAGTAATCCTTTAATTTTTTAAGGAAGTGGTTATATATACCTACTTTGCTATGGAGTTTGCTAAAATATTCACTCTGCTGCATCCCAGGTGATAAACTTTGGGAATGATGCTTAATTTAGGTAACTGTTGATCTCTACAGCTTTGTTTATTTATTTATTTTGAGACAAGGTCTCACTACACAGTTCAGGTTGGTCTTGAACTCACTATGAATCCCACCCTGGCCTCAAACACACACCGACCCTCCCTCCCCCATTCTCAGCCCTTTGTCTGCTGAGATTTCAAGTACAGACCACCATCTCCAGCTCTGCAGTTTTACAAAACAATTTTATAGTGGTCAGTTTTATATTAGTCAGCCTTGCTTTGTTAGTCCACAATAACCAATGATCTCAGTTTATTTCTCAAGTTGTTTATTTTTTCTCATAGTTTCAGAAGGTAAGTGTATGGCTGAGTCATTCCTAGGCAGAAACATCATGACAGAAAGTTGTGGTAAAGTAACACATGCCAATTCATAGCAAGTGGCAAGGAAAAGCTGGAGAAAAATGCTCAGGTGGATGGGAAAAGGGACCATGTATAGTACCTGTAAGGACCTCTACACCTTGCCTCCCAGCACATGCAGAAATATGCTTCTTTTAATTATTTGGATAGATTGCAAAACCAAACAAATTAACATCCATAATAACCAGTACAGGATACCAGTGAGTTTGTTTTTGAGAGAAGTATAGAAACTACAACAAATACAGCAAAGGGAGCATGTTATGGAATACAGAAATTATTAACCATCACTACTGCTTTTGCTTTTTTCAAAATTATTTTCTGGATTAGAAATAAATCAAAATCCTTAAGGCTATTTACACACACATACACACACATTACTTATGTATGCACATGTCTATAACATGCATATACATGCATATATACTTGAACTATAGACATTTTTCCATTGGTTATAAATAATATATTTACATTTTGTTTTGTATTTTATTCACATAAATCCAACAAAGCAAGTTTTAAGAGAATCTAATAGCTAGGGATCCAGCAGAGAGCATACATTCAGGATAATGCTCACAGCTTGCTATAAATGTGTGTCTATGAGCACAACCTGATCCAACCATAAAATGCATTTTCAGAGAAATATAGAAAATGGAAGCAATCATATAAAATATAAATATATTTAATCTGTTTCTATAAAGTAAATATGTGCATACAGTACTATTATGGTGAAGGATGATTCACAATATGTCAGAATGTATTTCATGTTCTTCTTTAAGACTCAAATGACATTCTATTTTTAGAATTCTTTTTAATTAAATATTCTCCTATTTCCACATAGGTCAGTGAAATCACTTTTCTTTTATAAAAATGAAATACAAAATCTTGAAAAACAAGTTTACACTATTTGATTTAATTAGTCTACAGTATTCTAGTTGAAACAAAAATTGCACCAAACAAATTCTTTTTTCTGTCTCACCATTTCCCCTTACATTTTTCTTCTTGGTTTCTTTTTTTTTTTTTTTTTTGAGACAAGGTCTCGCTTTGTAGTTCAGGCTGGCTCTGAATTCACTATGTAGCCCAGGCAAAGCCTCGAACTCAGCAATTCTCCTGTCTCTGCCTCCTGAGTGCTGGGATGACAGGCTTGAGCCACCATGCCCAGCACTGTGGTATGTGGTATTGATTGCTGGTGGGCGTGAGTCTCCAGGCCCAGCATTGTATGTGGTTACCTGGATCAAACTCAGGACCTTGCGCTTGTGAGGCAGGTGCTGGAACCACTGAGCTAAATCTCCAGCCCCCTTCTTGGTTTCCTTTTCTCTTTCCTTCATCTTCTTATGATTTCTAAGCCTATTAGGAATTATATTCATGCACAGCTGTGACTTTTAAACTATACTCTATTTTTTCTAAGTCTCTGCTTTTATATTTGAAGAAGGTAAATAGGCAAGACAAGGAGCTTAGGTGAATCCTGAAAAATCTTCATCAATTATACAACTCTACTGAGTAACTGCATTTCCTTTTTTCAGAAGAAAAGAGATATAAGCAACCTGCTTGTTTTGCAAATATATATTTGCAACAGTCATATGTCAGTGTGCTTTGGCATTCTCACTTATCCGAAACATACCACATAAAAGTCATTACATTCAGAATGATTCAGAAAGAGCATCCATTATCCTGCAAAGATACAGAGTAATTAAAATGCATCAACTCAATTCCATCTACTGTCTGCCTCTAATTTCTAGTCTCCTTCCACATGCTATCAAGTCAATGACAAAATTCCTAGATGCTAATTTATATTGTCTAGCCCTGAAAATTGTGAGAAGTCTGGCACCAGTGCATTGGTTTGCAGACAAATAGCCAAGTGATCAAATGTTTTGAGGACTTAAGGAAAAAAAAAGTAAGAGCTGTTTGTTGCTGTGATATTGTATCTCCAAGCAATATGACAGAAGGATATCATTCTAAAATTTGCTATTAAAGAAATTGTTCTATGAGGATATATGAGAATGACACATTAAAGTTAAGATAGACATAATTACAAACAGTGGCAGGAGAGTAGGTGGTGAGCGGTCCTGGTATTGGGAAGTTTGAAAGTACAGTTCAGGGTCAGAGGGTTAGCTCAGTGGTTCCGGTGCCTGCCTTGCAAGTGCAAGGTCCTGAGTTCGATCCCCAGTGACCACATACAATGCTGGGCATTGAGACTCACGCCCATCAGCAGTCAATACCACATACCACAGTGCCGGGCGTGGTGGCTTACGCCTGTAATCCCAGCACTTGGGAGGCAGAGACAGGAGGATTGCTGAGTTCAAGGCTTGCGTGGACTACATAGTGAGCTCAGAGCCAGCCAGGACAACAAGGCAAGACCCTGTCTCAAAAAAAAAAAAAAAAGTACAGTTCAGATTTGGATTTGAATACTGACCGATACTGATGTATTAATAGTCAATGATTTGCTCCTTGGTCAAGGAGAAATGATTTCCATAATAATGTAAGAAAAAAGGTTACCTAAATTAGATATTTATATAGGATCTTTTAAATTTTATTTTATTTTCATTTAGCATATATTTTACCATATATATTTAGTATCACTGATGAAAAACACTTACTGACCTTATTCAAATAAGTGACCTTTTATTTTTGGAACCAGATTGGAATAAAGCATATACTCAGGACAGGGATTTAGCTCCAGTGGTTCTGGTGTCTGTGTGGCAAGCACAAGGTCCCGAGTTTGGTCCCTGGTATCAATACCACAGTGCCAGGTGTGGTGGTTCACACCTATCATCCCTGCACTCGGGAGACATAGGCAAGAGGATTATCGTGAGCGTGAGGCTTGCCTGGGCTACTTCGTGAGTTCAGGGGGCCAGCCTGATCTACAAAGTGCGACCCTATCTCAATAACTAACTAACTAAAAAAATAAATATTTGAAAAGGAAAGAAACAAATAAAGAACGCAAGCATATGCATATAGTGACAATTAAGCTTAATAGTGAGGCTTTAAAGCAGACTGAAATAATCTAGTCTTTACTTGGAAGGATCACATAACAATATCATTTTGATTAACGATGCAATCTTTAGGGTGTAGAGAATCTTTGTTTAAATTTCTAAGTGTTTCTTTATACTTTTTTCAACATACCTTAATTGTAAAGTTGACAAACATCATACCTTGATCTCTACTTAATATCTAATACCTATCAGAAGTCTTACATGTATTTATAGGTACTTAAATGATTGACATACATTTGTACTAAAATGTTTATCCACACTATGGATTAATTTTGACTTTATATATATTTTATTTGCCAAATTTCTTATC
Source organism: Thryonomys swinderianus (assembly GCA_004025085.1). NCBI lineage: Eukaryota > Metazoa > Chordata > Mammalia > Rodentia > Thryonomyidae > Thryonomys > Thryonomys swinderianus. Next base: position 25,903 of record PVIC010000775.1, on the reverse strand, counting down.
ATATATGTATTAAATAAATAATTGTTAAAATATCTTCCAATGTCTTGGATATTATATCAAAGAAAGAGGAAAGTATAGTTATTTTGCAATCTTTTCCACTAAAACTACACATGAATTATGTTGTGTCTACAAAAATAAACGTTGATATGTACAATCTAAACAGTTTCATCTAAAGATAGAGTTAAGATTTTCTTTCCTTTAAATTGTATTTAACCAATTTTCAAAAAAGTTTCTTTGCTTTTTGTTTTGCTTTGCATTTAATTAGTAAAAACAAAACCATCCAAGGTAAGGAGGTAAAAGTAATTGGTGCTATTAACCACTTGCTTATTATTTTACAATATTTTCCTGAAAATTAAATACATACTCTCATTTGAGATTTAAATTGTGAGTGGCCTCTCACTATAGTGGGTGGTTTTTAGTATGTTTGGAAATTTTTATTGTAAATATATTTTCTTCTGTTACATCATTTCTAATATTTTGGGATCTGCACTAAGGAAAATTTCCTTCTTCATCAAAGATTTGCCTTTCTTTTTCCAGGATGCAGGTGGCATAATTAATCTGGGATCATACTGTTCACTGTCCAAGTAATTTTTGCCTGAGTATGAAAAATTTTTGTTCAGTTTTCCAGCTCACTGGAATCTCAATCTTAGTATCAAGATTCTTTGTTCATATTAGCATTAATGTTTATAGTGATGTTTGAGTTTTCTTACCTTTTAAATTAACTTACATTCACTTTCTCCTTTTCAAAACTTGTTTGTATAGTAACCCTAAATCTATATTAAAATTACTCGCTGTACATAGAAGATTGTAAAGCTCTTTAGAAAAACATATATTTTATAGTTTCTATATTTAATCAGATTTCATTATGAATAGGTCCAAAAGTGAATCCTAATTAGTGGAATATTTTAGTGAAAAAAAAAAAAACATGATTTACTTAGGAAGAGAGTTAGCTATAACCTCTGACAAGAATTGCATTTTAGGCCGGAGGGTTAGCTCAGTGGTTCCAGCGCCTGCCTCGCAAGCGCAAGGACCTGAGTTCGATCCCCGGTAACCACATATAATGCTGGGCGTGGAGACACGCCCACCAACAATCAACACCGCATACTACAATGCCGGACGTGGTGGCTCACGCCTGTGATCCCAGCACTTGGGAGGCAGAGACAGGAGGATTGCTGAGTTCGTGGCGGCTTGTCTGGGCACCATAGTGAGCTCAGGGCCAGCCTGAACTACAAAGTGCGACCCTGTCTCAAAAAAAAAAAAAAAAAAAAAAAAAAAAAGAATTGCATTTTACCATTTTATCCTACATAATTCTTAAAAAAAATTCTGCAAGACTGAAGGATATTGTTCAGTAAAGTGTGTGCATAGCACGTGCAAGGTCCAGTGTCCAATCTTTTTTTTATTATATACACACATCCCAATTATGCTCAACATTGAGAATTTGTACCAGTAAATGACATAAGTTAATTCTCATTTTCTTTAACACAAATGAAAAAAATGAAAATAAACAAAATTTCACTGGTGTGTGGCCATGAATTCCCTCAGAAAACTTTTCCCTGTTTCAGCTAATAAAGGATATTCTTATTTACTAAAGTGGATGTTTCTTTTAAAATATTGCCGGGTGTGTGGTGGCTCATGCCTGTAATCCCAGCACTTGGGAGGCAGAGGCAGGAGGATTGCTGAGTTTGAGGCTTGCCTGGGCTACATAGTGAGCTCAGGGCCAGCCTGAACTACAAAGTGAGACCCTGTCTCAAAAAAAATAATGAAATAAAATGAAAAATTTTAAAACAACCATCTTTTTCTGCAACACGTCTTGGTAATTTAGTGTAATTAATTATGCACTAACACCCTTCCATGTTTTATATGAAGACAAGTGGACCCTCTCTCATCCTTTCTTTCTTTTGATTACATGCTATGACACAGATTCAAAAGTTAAGCTTGTGAAACAACAATGAAACTTGCCATCTTAACCACTTTTAAGTGTACAATTTGGTGTTGATAAGTATATTTAAAATATTGTGCCACACATTTCCAGAAGTCCTTGCAAATCTAAAACTGTAACTGTGAAATAGCTCTTCATGTCTTTCTTTCTTGATGGACTCAATCTTCCACGTCAAAATCATATTCAAAATCTGTGGACTTTGTACTTGAGTAAAGGATTCTCTTGACTATGATAATCATTATTTTTCAAAAGACCAGTATTTTATGCTTTTTTTCAAGAACTAGAACATACATATTTATGGCAACCTAATAACAAAAGACTAAGTGGTATATATAATTGATTTTTGGATTTTAATCTGAGTGATTGTTTTTTAAAAGATTAAATATTTGTTGGTTATTAGATCAAAATGATTCAAATATTTTATGAGAGAGAAAATTATAAACTATTCTCCTGGAGACATAGCTTCTATGTATTTTATGTATCCCATTAAGAATTTCTACAGACAAAAATGGTTGTGTATATATAATGTACCAATAAAGATTCAAACGAACAAACAAAAATGGTCCTACATATCGTTACTCTCAGCAAAGTATCACATGGTTTTCTGAAAGTAAGATTAAGCTCCTTTTCAAAACATACATACTCAGTCTTATAGAAAACTCTGCCTTAAATAATAAGTTTGGGCAATTTACATTGAAATAGACTTACCTTCAGGACATACTCATAAGTGAAATAAAAGGTCACAGATGTGTAAATATCATATGTAATCCCAGCACTCGGGAGGCAAAGACAGGAGGATTGCTGAGTTCAAGGCTTGCTTAGGCTTCATTAGTGAGCTCAGGGTCAGGTTGAACTACAAAGCGAGATCCTGTCTTAAAAAGAAAAAAAAAAATCTCAGTGTTGAGTGTGATCATGATGCTTATATGCAATATACCAATAATGATTAAAAAATCAAAAAATAGTATGTTCTCAGTCTTGATTTGTCATGGCTTCCTATAAACTAAAACTATATTGGAACCCCCGCATGTCAGTGATTTTTAATAATCACTCAATTTATGTTTAGTGAAAAATAGAAGGACAACTAATTAATGATGTGTGAATATCTGAAGGGGTATAAATTCTACCAATACTAATGCATTAAAATTATACTTTTTATTGTGTTATTTTATTTTCTTCATTTCACCATTATTTCTTTCATCTGTCATCTTATATGTTTTCCAGAATAGCTCAGGAAAACACCAAAAATGAATGTACTTAATGATAACAAAAATCAATTTTTTGAAGGCTGTCATAAGCCATCACCAAGGTAATGAACATGCTTTTTCTTAAATTTCATATGTAAAACATCAATTGACAGTTTCCACAGGAATCCTAGAATTTACCAAGTTGAAATCTTGTAGGGCGAAGAACTAAAGCATTGGTCAACTGTAAATGCTCAAAGCTTAACTTAGTTTCAATGAGACATAGGGAAATATTAAATGTTTTATTACTAATATGTGAAGAGAAGCTCAATGTGCTACTGATCACTCAGTCAAAAATCAATGAAAATGGAGACACCAGCATCACTGAGATCTTGTTCTTCCAAATAGCTTAAATTAGAATATAAAGAAAAAAATTAGAACTCAGGAGAAATATGTGCTGAATTTAAAATGTTTGTTCTGAGCATGTGAAAAGTTAACTGATTGTGGAACAAGTGACAATTTAGGTTGGTTGAGCTTTGAAGATTAGATATTGTATTTATGAATTCTGAATAAAAAATAAGTAGGATAAAGTGAGATAACTTCTTGACAATTTAGTGACAATTGAAAGCAGAGTTTTGAAAATGATTCTGTAGTTACTATTCAAATATTTAACTTAGGTTCATTGTTTTCTTCTGTGGAGTTCTTTTGGATAGCACTTACACCATGATTTTTTATTGGTGCTTTTTTTTTTTTGAGACAGAGTCTCGCTTTGTAGTTCAGGCTGGCCCTGAGCTCACTATGTAGCCCTGGCAAGCCTGGAACTCAGCAATCCTCCTGTCTCTGCCTCCCGGGTGCTGGGATTCCAGGTGTGAGCCACCATGCCTGGCACTGTATGTGGTTACCAGGATTGAACTCAGGGCCTTGCGCTTGCGAGACAGGTGCCGGATCCACTGAGCTAAATCTCTGGCCTACCCCATGATTTTGTATGGATGTTAAATGAGGCATTGAATAGAAGTCACAAAGGCATGGCATATAATAAAGGCTTTTAAAACTAAATTTTGAAGAAAATACAAGAAACAGTAAACATCAGAGCAATATCACAAAATGAATTTTACTTGGACTCTTATCAGCAAATAAATGGAATATAACACAAAGTGCTTGCAATAGGTTGAGAGAAGAACATAACAAGAGCTTTTATTGGAAAAGAAAATTAAGACTTTATACTTGTTAGATTAAGGTGTTTATTTCTTTTCTATTTGTAGTTGTATGATTTTTCTTGATGTAATTTTTCTATAAAACAAATTCTGAGATGACCATATGCTTTTTGTCTTTGAGTCTGTTAGTATAGGGTATTACATTTATTGATTTATGTATGTTAAGCCTTGCATCCCTGGGATAAATCCGACTTGATCAGGGTGTATGATTTTCTTGAAAACTCTCTGTATACTGTTTGCTAATATTTTATTGAGGGTTTTTGCATCAATGTTCATTAGAGAGATTGGCCTATAATTTTCTTTTTAGGTAGGTTTTTTCCTCTGCCTTTGGAATCAAGGTAATGTTTACTTCAAGGAATGATTTGGGGAGTTCTGCTTCTCTTTCAATTTCATTAAAGAGTTTGAGAAGTAGTGGCATTCTTTAAAAGTGTAGAATTCCAGAGTGAAGCGATCAGGACCAGGCTTTTCTTCCTTGATAGGTTTTTTATAGCATTTTCAATTTCAGATTGATTTTGAGTTGTTTAACATTTTTATATCCTCTTTGTTCAGCTTTGGAAGTTCATATGTGTCTAGGAACCTATCCATTTCTTCTAGATTTTCCATCTTTTTGGAGTACAAATTTTCAAACTACGTGTTTATTATCCTTTGGATTTCCAATGGATCTGTGGTGACTTCCCTATTTTCATTCCTAATAGCATGGATTTGAGCCTTTTCCTTCCTTTGCTTGATAAGGTTGGCTAAGGGTCTGTCTATTTTATTTATCTTTTCAAAGAACCAACTCTTTGATTCATTGATTCTTTGTACTGTTCTTTTTGTCTCCATTGCATTAATTTCTGCTCTGATCCTTATAATTCCCTTCCTACTATAAGCTTTGGGTTTGTGTTTTTCCTCTTTTTCTAGTGGTTTGAGGTTCATCATTAGACTATTTTTGAGTTTGCTCTATTTTCTGGTTGTCAGCATTCACTGCTATGAATTTCCCTCATAGAACTGCTCTCACTGTATCCCATAAATGTCTGTATGTTGTACTGGGGTTATAATTTAATTGTAGAAATTGCTATAAAACCATTGTGGAGATTCCTCAGAAAACTAGGATTACAGGTCCCATTTGACCCTGCTATTCCCCTGCTAGGAGTATACAGAGGAATTAAAAGAATCATATTGTAAAGTCATATGTACAACCATGTTCACAGCAGCTCAGTTTGTGATAGCCCCATCTTGGAAACAACCCAGATGCCCATCAACTGGAGACTGGATAAAGAAGATGTGTTTTGTTTTGTTTTAATATATAAAATGGAGTATTACTCTGCCATAAAGAATGACAAGTTTCATTGATTTATGTGCAAATGGATACACCTTGAGGACACACTAATAAGTGAAATAAATAGATCACAGATATGTAAATACCATATCTTTTCTCTGGCATGAGAACCTGTAGATGTAAATGAGTTCTAGAATGAACACCCAGAACTGTTGATATTTACTGTTTACCTCATAGTTGGACTGAAATAAAGGAGCTACATGGAGGGACTAGATGGAGATGCTGTGGATATATTGCTAATACAAACAAGGCCTGTAAGAAGGAGATGAGAAATTCTTGTATTAGGAACAGAACATGTAAAATATGGATTGTGGTTAATAATATTATCTTTTTAGTCAAGAAGGCTTAAACTTTGGGGATGAAATTTGGGTAAGTCACCCTGTCCTTTTCACTTGGGCTTCAACCAGACTCACTTCTGAAAACAAGCTAATTTGGGTGTTAATTCTTTAGAGTGCACACTGCTTACATTTTGCTTTGAGAATAATCAACTAAAGTAATCTCTCACACCTTATTTGTAAATAAAACCTACCAGCAGACACTTCATTCTTTGGCTAATAAAAATGACAAATTAGCAATTACCATGAAATAAAAGTAAAGCTTTATTTTTAAAAGGAAAGTAGAGCTTTGCTTTTTTTTTTTTTTTTTTTTTTTTTTTTGAGACAGGGTCTCACTTCGTAGTTCAGGCTGTCCCTGAGCTCACTATGTAGCCCAGGCAAGCCTTCAAACCTCCTGTGTCTGCCTACCAAGTGCTAGGATTACAGGCATGAGCCATCACGCCCAATGAGTTTTGCTTTTTTGACTATAAGACACTATGGAATTTGCATTATTTTGCAAATCATCCATGATGGTAACCAGAGAGAATAGAAACAGTAGTTTACATACTTAGATACAGTTTTTACTGAATGATCAAAAAGCATATCACCAGATGTAAGACATTATGCTGTCCTTTGCTTTGTGATATAAAATACCGAGCAGGGAAGCAAATTATTTTTGAATTTAATAATAACTATTACTCAAACTCTAACAGAGGGATGATCCACAAACTAATTGGCAAGCATTATTCAAAATATCAAAGTCGTGCTCGCTTTGGCAGCACATATACAAAATATCAAAGTCAAAAAGAATAAAGAAAAAAAGCCTAAGAATCTTGGAACATACTAGTGAGACATGACACTAATTGCAATGTGGGATACTCCCTATGGTGGAGTAAAAAAAGAAGTTTCTTGGAAAAATACAATATGAATTAGTCTAGTAATTAATTATTTTGTGCCAGATTCATTTTCTGGTTTTATAATTGTGTGTCCTAATGTACATAATCATTTAAGGAAGCCAAGTGAAGAACAGTCAGGAAATCTTTGACATATATACCATGTTTTTTCTCAGTGTAAAACTTTTTGAAATGGTAAATTAAAATATAATAAAGTGGGCCAGAGATTCAGCTCAGTGGTTCCGGCGCCTGCCTCACAAGCACAAGGTCCTGAGTTCGATCCCGGTAGCCACATAGAATGCTGGGTGTGGTGACTCACGCCCACGAGCAATCAATACCACATACCACAGTGCTGGGCGTGGTGGCTCATGCCTGTCATCCCAGCACTCGGGAGGCAGAGACAAGAGGATTGCTGAGTTCGAGGCTTGCCTGGGCTACATAGTGAGCTCAGGGCCAGCCTGAACTATAAAGCAAGACCCTGCCTAAAAAAAAAAAAAAAAAAATATATATATATATATATATATATATATATAAAGTTATAAATAGTTATTTGTCTGAGTATATTGGAATATTCCAATATGCTTAAACCTGTTTGCAAGAAATGACTTGATTTTTAAAGCATTTAACACATTACTTTTAAAGTTTGGCAATTAGATTAGTCCCTCAAAAACGTCTACATCCCAGCGCTTGGAATTTGCAAATATTTATTTTAAGTGGCAAAAGCAAAGTCTTATATATGATTAGAGTGCTTAAAAACAAAAGAATTTACCCAAAAAATATCAAGGTAGTCTTAACATAATCACTAGTTCTTTAAGAAAGTAAAAAACATATGATCAGGAGAGATCAGAGGTGGGGACAATGGATGTTTGAAGTGCTTATACTGCTATCATTGAATTTGAAAAAGAAATCAGTGAATTAAAAATATTGTTATGGTGACACCTTGATTTTATAATTTGTCACCTCCAGTACAGTTAAGACTCTAGTTTTAGTTACAATAATAATAGAAATCTAACCAAGAGAGCTTTACCACACGTGGAAATACACTTCTTAGAATGGATGTCAATTCATTTATATTCCACAGCTTTTCTGTGCCTAAATTATGCCAGAATCTCAAAGAAGGGACACTCAGTACAATTTTGTGCTCCTCTTTTCTGTTAAATCTTACTCCGTTCAGATCAACCTAATGACAAAGGCTCAAAGAGAGCCTTCAATACACAACTCTCAGTCATCTGGGAACAAAAAAGCAGCAAATGTTCACTTTAAACTAAATGAAGCCAATATTAAAAATAAAAATAGGAAGAGGAAAAAGAAAAAAAAGGAAAAGGGGGGATCAGGGGGAAATAAGAAAGGAAAATAAAAAACTTGATTGTAAAGAAAAGAAAGCTTATGTGTATAAGGGGTGGTACTCTAGGAAGGGAAAGGGTTAAAATGGAATTAAGATGTGTCATGTACAGTATAAATTCTCAATCTTAAATGTGATTACAGTCTATTTATAAAATGTACCAGTAAAACCAATTTTTTAAAAAAGAAGAGATAATAGTGATGAGTGTGGTAGCACACACCTATAATTACAGCATTCGTGATGCTTCGATAGGAGGCTTGCCATGAGTCAAGAAAAACAGAAAGACACATTAATTCTACTGGACCATAGATCAAAGTTCCAGTGTCCCAGAATTAGACAATTAGATTTTAAATCTATACCATGGAAGAATAAAGATTGTCATCTTGTTGAGTTAATATAATTCAAAGTAAAAGGAAGAGCTGAACCAAAAATTTCTAATTGAAACTCAATATGTATTAATCATAGAAAAAAAAGACAGTAAACCTTCACACACCATATTTCCTCCACTAGAGGTAACCCATCATTACTGTAGTTATTAATGTCATCATGATACAATAGCAGAAGCCACTAAAATATTGTAATAGCCAAGGAACGGGTTAAGTTATATTTATGTTAAAATATATTTTAGAAGTACAGATATCATGAGAGTATTTTTCTAAAATCAATTCTTATACTACATTCATAGTTACATTCTGGTCAGAATATTATGTATGGTTTATATCTGCTTCACTATATGGAAAAAAGGAGTCAAACCATATATCTATGATGTATATTACAGAGGTATGCAAATTTTGTACAAAATACACTAAACATCAGTGCTTTTTCACACTTCTTTATGAATATCCCCATAAATGCATAGAATTCTCTACAAGAAGATATTATATACTTTCCAGGATGCCTACCAATTAATATAGAAGGCCACATAGGTACACTGTTTCTTCTTTTTTTTTTTTTTTTTTTTTTTTTTTGAGACAGGGTCTCATTTTGTAGCAGGCTGCCTCTGAGCTCACTCTGTAGCCCAGACAGGCCTGGAACTCAGCAATCCTCCTGTCTCTGCCTCCTGAGTTCTGGGATTACAGGCATGAGCCACCACACCCGGAACTCTGGTATGTGGTGTTGATTGCTGGTGGGCATGAGTCATCACGCCCAACATTGTATGTGGTTACCGGGAATTGAACTCAGGGCCTTGTGCTTGCAAAGCAGGTGCCGGAACCACTGAGCTAAATCTCCAGCCCCAAGTACACTGTTTCTTGTTTGGAAGGCACCTCCTCTTTTGCCAAGGGACTTATGTGTGTTCTCTATATACACCAATTTGATCCTTCAAACGGGAACTTTAACATGCAGTTCTAGTTTTCCAGGGCATCAGCTTTCCCCAAAGAAAACTATGGCTTTAAACAAAATTAATTGGTCTCTTTAACTTGGGATTTTAATGTCCCTTGAGAAATATTATAATGTTAATAGAATGGACAATGTTTGTTAAAATTCTTTGGCTAGGAAATTTTTATTTTAGAGAGAATCCCCCAGGTAAAATAAATTCTATGGAATTATTGATTATTTATGAGATGACATTAATCTAACCACATCCTTCACTTATAAATATTTACAAATGGTAGCACAAAATGTTACTTGAAAGCTGTAATATATACAATTATTTATTGACAAGTAATATATACAATTAGTAATATATACAATATAGACAAGTAATATATACAATTATTTATAAGTACTATATATGATTTATGTTTAAATTTATATACAAAAGTATTAACAGCTTCTGTCCTACAACTGTTAATGTCTTGGGAGAATAATTTGTCATTAAAATAGTTTAGGACTCATTGAATAACATTGTTTACTGATATGAACTACCATATTATTATAAAAAGTTCTGAGGTGTGTACATAAACGTCCAACTTACTCAATCATGTTTTTCATAGACCTCTACCAGCTACTCACAAGAAAGTTTGAGAAGAGGGCAAATAATTGGAGGGAATTTCCTCACAGTGCAGACTGGAGTCGGCAACATGCTTCTGGTCTCCTCCTCAGTGACAAGTGGTGAGAAGAAAAATTTAGAGACAGAGTTAAAGAGACAAATAGAGGGAGCCAGGACATTCAGTGCTTGTGCAGTCAGGGGAAGGCCCCGAATACCCAGAGCTGTTGATATTTATTGGTGACATCATAGTCAGATTGAAGTAACGGGGGCTATTTGGAAAGACTGCATGGAGTTGACATGGATACACTGCTGATGCAGGTGAGGTTTGTACAAAAAGAAAAAAAGCATTCCTGAATTAGGAGCAGAACATCCAAATGTAGATTTTGGTTAAAAATCTTTTCTTTCTAGTGTAGAAGCCTTTAATTTTGTGAAAGGAATGTGGCTAAGTCACTTTGACCTCAGTACATAAGGCTTCAGCCAGACTTGCTTCTCAAAAGAAGCCAACTGTAAAAGATTCATATCACAGCGACATATGTGCACCCATGTTCATAACAGCTCAGTTTGTGATAGCTCAATATTGGAAACAACCCAAATGTCCATCAACTGGAAGCTGGATAAAGAAGATGTGCTTTTCCTATGAAATGGAGTATTACTCTGTAATAAAGAATGATAAATTTGAGTCATTTATATTCAAATGGATGTACCTTCAGGACATACTCCTAAGTGAAGTAAATAGGTCACATATCTGTAAAAGTCATATCTTTTCTCTGGTATGAAAAACTGAAGATGTAAATGAGCTCTAGTATATATGGTAGATATTGTGAAAAGAAAATATTCACAGGGAAATGGGGTGTAGGTTTAAATAACAAGGGGAAAAATATTGATGGTAATAAAAAGAGAAACAAAGCTTATGTATATAGGGACATGGGGTTGTAGGGTGAGTGGGAGAATGGGAAAAATGAGAATTAAATTGTGTCATATGCTGGTACAAATTCTCAATATTGGTGTGATCACAATGTATATATATACAATGTACCAATAAAGATTCAAATTAAAAAAAATAGAACCCAATTTTGTGATGACTCTATAATGCATACTGCTACAACTTGCTTTGGGCATAAAGAATAGCATGGTCTTCCATAAACTACTTTGATCACTTTGAAAGCAGATAGAGCCTCCTGAGTATATTAATTAGGCACACATTTTTAAAGTTCTCATAATATCTAATTATCACCAAAGTTGATGGAAAGACAATGTTACCAATAGCTGAGCCCTTGGGGAACATACACAAACTGTATCTGAGCAAATCATTCTTCCTTACCCATCAGTCTGTGTGTGGGTGATGGCGTTGTGTGTCTTTACAGGTAAAGTCAGTTTCTTGAAAACAATATAAATAGTCTTTTAAAAATCTATTCTATAACTCTATATTTTGGTAAATTAATCAATTTACATTTCATCTGATTATTAATACATAAGGTCTTATGACTGCCATTGTATAACTTGTTTTCTAGATTTTTTATCTTTCTTTCTCCCTCATCTATTGTTTTCCTGTGATTTTATGTGATTTTTCTCTAGTAAAACTGTATTATAATTTCTTGTGCTGTGGCTATCATAAGGCTTACCACAAAATTATTCAATGTAACAAGTAGATATGCCTGAGTTCAGATTGATTTCTTGCCCTTGATTTCCATTATGTTAACATTTTGTATCTTTTTGTAAGTCTTGTGAATTCCGTTATTAGAATATTAAATAGTCTGTACTTAGAATACACTTCCCACCTCTTAAGCATTTTGAAGTCCCACTTCAAGTCTAAGCCTTTTAATATGGAACAGTTCTGTTGTTTCCATAAACATTCTTCTTTCCTATTAATTTTTCCTTTAATTTCCTCTTCTATATGTCTTCAATTAGCCTGTGTTCTAGCACACTTAATTTTTACTTGTATTTAACTGACTTTGTTACTGATATCTGTGCTTCTTATTTTATATAGTGTAAGTAAACCTTCTAAATTTTTGTTTGATTTTTTAAAAAGCTGTTTCAATTTCTTAACAAAAATTTCTTTTATTAGAGTTTTAGTGCATTTTTTGGAAGTTTTTCACACATACTATCTTTTTATCTGCTTGGTCTTCTATAGTATGACTTGTATCTCTCTCCCGCTGGAATTTCTAACTTGTTGGCCATTTTGATTTTATTGATTGCTTTGACTCTTGATGGTGTTTGACCTTCCCTTTATTTCTGTTTGTTGTATTTGCTTGTATCTGTGTATGTTTAATTTTACTGAATACTGAATGTCCTGCAGAATCTCAGAGTGAGTGAGATAAGTGTAATTTAAGCCAAGATAAAAGAATACTTTGCAATAATGTCAGTGGTATTTGAATACACAAAATCAGGAGCTAATCTGAATCTGAGTTTGTTCCTTTTCTCTATCACTAGCGTCAGATTTCTCCAATGATTTTTGCAGTTTCATGGTGACATGCTTGGGTACTTTTATGAATGCAAAGTTTTCATCCTGTTTTCAGCCATTTATCAATGTTTGAAACACAGGGAGGCTTATTCTATGGTTTTCCTCTTTTCCAATTATACATTGCTGTCTTTACTGGGAAAGCCCCTTTACGAGTGTTTTTCTAATTTTTACTTTTAGTGGAGCCTATGAATGACTGCTTTCAAGATTTGGATTTCCTTTTCTTTCTTTTGTTTATCCTAGGTAGCCTAATTCTGACTTGTATCCCTGGTAGGCTTTGTGTGAGATTTTTTTAGACTTTCTTAGATAATAGAATTTTAGTTTTATGGGCACAGTATTGTGCTCCGAAGATTATTTTCTTCACCCGACATGTACAGAGGTCGAGCTACTTTATCTAGTGTTTCTTTCACAGTTTTTTATTTGTCCCTTGGGGACAACAGTACTTACTGACACTTCTCCAGATATACAAGGCTTTTGAAATAAGGATTGTGCTGGCGACAGACCTTTGTGCTTTTGCAAATACCAGAAGAGTGTTGTCGACTCCAATCTGCACTGTGAGGAAATTCCCTCCAATTATTTGCCCTCTTCTCAAACTTTCTTGAGAGTAGCTGGTAGAGGTCTATGAAAAACACGATTGAGTAAGTTGGACGTTTGTTTATGTACACACCTAAGAACTTTTTATAATAATATAGTAGTTCATATCAGTAAACAATGTTATTCAATGAGTACTAAACTATCTATTTTAATGACTAATTATTCTCCCAAGACATTAACAGTTGTAGGACAAAAGCTGTTAATACTTTTGTATGATTTTAAATATATAAACTTCAAAAGAAAACTATGGCTTTAAACAAAGTTAATTGGTCTCTTTAACTTGGGATTTTAATGTCCCTTGAGAAATATTATAATGGTAATAGAATGGACAATGTTTGTTAAAATTCTTTGGCTAGGAAATTTTTATTTTAGAGAGAATCCCCCAGGTAAAATAAATTCTATGGAATTATTGATTATTTATGAGATGACATTAATCTAACCACATCCTTCACTTATAAATATTTACAAATAGTAGCACAAAATGTTACTTGAAAGCTGTAATATATACAATTATTTATTGACAAGTAATATATACAATTAGTAATATATACAATATAGACAAGTAATATATACAATTATTTATAAGTACTATATATGATTTATGTTTAAATTTATATATATATATAATGTAAAAATGATAATATACAAAATAGTATCAATGGATTCATCCCTAATACCTTAGTTTCAAAATGGTTAAGTGATTTACCCAGGGTGCTGACTGAAACAAAAAGTGAAAATGATAAGAAATTATACTTTTTAAAATTAGGTATTGATTTTTTCTCAAACACATATTTCTATTAGAATAAAGTATACTATTATGAAATAAAATGATTATAGACAGCTAAATTAGGTAGACACTAATAAGCAGTAAGTTAGGGCTAGGCCCTGGATGTCCAGAAGATGAGGACACATTATGTCTGGCTGGAGGCATATCTGTGGAAGGCCAGGCCTCTCATAAACATGGAATAACCAAGCCTACATATATCTCAAGGGCTAAGCAAGAACAAGATTATACTATAGTTGATAGCACCCGGTCAAGTAAAGTCCAGATAGGCACCAGTCACCGAAAGAGTGACCAGAGCATCAAGCTATCCCTTCCCCATAATGCCTTTGTTCTTTCCATGTACTCTTGCTCCCCTGAAGTGTTTCCCCACTGAATCAATAATAGCTCAGTGACTACTTGTCAACTTATTGTTTGATTGTATTTTGGACCATGATGTACTCACCTCATGATTTTTGAATCCATCTTGTGATTTTAGTCAATAAAGTACTGAAGAAATGACTTTTGTGGCAATCCAGAGTGGGCCCCCTTCCTGCCCCTCTGATGTATCTTTCCTGCTCTTAATCTCCTTGTTCCTTGGGATTTATGCTTCTGTTTCAGGGGGACATGAGTTCAGCATATCTGACACCTAGCAGATTGAAAGTAGTATTTCTCCTTTATCAAAATGATTACACAAGGCCGTAGTTCTGTTTATTTGTTTTTTTAGTTTAGTAAAGTTTTATTGAAAATGAGGAGAGCTCCTGTATTTCTAGGACAAGTAGCATGGTCATGTGGTACTCCATTTAGAAGCTCTTAAAGGAAAGCAGAGCAGTAATTGCTTCATGTTTCTGTGAAGTTAAAAAAAAAAAGATCCACCGGAAGTCATATTCTGTAAGACAGCTCCTTTATGCTGTACTTATAGAAAAATGAGATATTTGAAAGAGCTAGCTGTTTTACATTATAATAATCTCAGAAATCCTAAAAAGGAGGCAGGCTGCATTTCATGCTAGAGGAAGTTTATTATATTTCAAATTTCTCAAAATTTGGCAGTTTAGAAAATGGTGGAATCTCTCTTAAGAGGAAGGATTCTCATTCTAAATTGCCTCAGGGATGTTTATTTCTGGTCAAAGCCCTAGTTCACTGTTATTTTTAAATTGATTTTATTGTTACATTATATACATACAACATGATAACATTTAATATTGATAATTTGTATCTGTACATGACATATATTCTCATTCTTCACCTTTTCCTCTGCCTTCCCTACAACCCACACACCCTATACACAAGGATTTTTTTTCCTTTTTCTATTATCAGACTTTTTCTTTCCCTTCTATTCTTTACACTACCTACTCTTTCCCTTTTCTTTTTGCACATTTTCTTCCCATTTCACAATACCCATTATACATTTTGGTGTTCATTTACATCTGTGGTATTTCATACTAAAGAAAAGGTATGGTACTAACACATCTGTGTCCTATTTTATTTCACCCAAGAGAAACCACCAAAAGAACAAAAAGACAACCTATGATACAGGGAATAACTTTCACTGTTATTCATAATTTTTATCATTATAACTAGTGACCCCATTCTATCTCAGGCTCTTTCTCTAGCTAGCTGCCTTACTCATAAACCAACTAAAAAAACTATTTTCTACACCCTCCCCCTTTCTGCAGAAGCATCTTTAACTATCATGTAGGGAGAATGGGTAAAGATCGATTCTACCTGTTTCATGCTGAAAGGGCTCTACAGAAGGGAGCTAATCTAAGGGGCCTTGAGTAGAAGTCATGTTGAGGTTTAAGAGTAATGGATTCTTTCTAGAGTGGATCCCAGTGAAAGGGTGCGTCACAGTAAGAGGAGTCCAACACATTCACTGTCGACTCCATTTGCACATGCATTTGAAGGCTGACAGTCTCCAGGCCAGAAAAAAACAAATGTTATCAAGAGATTAAGGATTCATGACCCAGGGTTGAGGATATGGTACCACTCCTGCTCTGCAAGCACAAGTGAGTTTGGTCCTTGGTACCACCAAGAAGCAAAACAAAACAAAACAAAAAGCCAATTCATGACACAAACATAAGAAACAGAATGAAAAAGAAATCGTGGAAGGAGCAAAGGTAGACAAGTTTTAAAAGATAGGAATAGGGATCGTATATAGGTGGATTCTAGATTTTCCTGTTTAAGAGTATCAATAAGAGTATCAATAAGCTGAACAGTAGGTTTCTTAATGTTTTAAAATGTTTTATGCCCACAGTGAATTATATATCTACAAGCAGAAGTTTAGTTTATTAGCGCCTGAGCCCACCTAGGGTTAGCTGTGAGAAGACGGAGAGCTCTGCAGTTTTGAAGGATGATTTTAGCCTGAATTTGAAGACTTGTTGAACTTCTATAGCTGTTTCTGTGGCTTTTTAGTTTCCCTGAACCATAGTGGAGGCCAATGGCAGGTGCAGCTAGAGACTGCCACCATGAGTCAGTGTAGTCATCAGTGCCCTTTTCCATGTCACCCTGTCACTATTATTTTATACATCTTCTGGTTATGTATTTCTCCTGGGTTTTTAAGGACAAGTGAAAGTGAGACCTGTGTTAATAAAGCCTGAGAGAAGGCTCAATTGCAAAGGTGTTCATTAGTCACCAAAGTGAGAATTGTGTTTGCACATTAGGGAGCAATGTGTTTTATGCAGAGGGTATAAATACAGGACTGCAAATAAAAACAAGTCACACTTGTCTTCCTCTTTTACATTATCATATAGTTTTTGTCCTCATTCAATCCTGCAGTTTCTCACAGCAGAGGAACTATTCAGTGTTTACACATTGTGTCCTATTTATTTCACTTAACAGTATGGTCTTGATGTGTATCAATTTAGCTATAAGCACTTCTAGTTTATCATCCTTATTGGCTGAGTAGTTAGTGCTCCATATGATAAAGAAAAATCTCCTTTATCCACTAGTCAGTTGATGGGCATTTGAGCTGTTCCTAAGGTTTAGATATTATGCAATGTGCTGCCATAAACATGGGTGTGCATATATCACCATGGTATGATTCTTTTAGTAGGGAGGTGCTTGGGGGAAAGGAAAGAAGGGAAGGAAAAATATGAGAAAAGGAGGAAAATGGAAAAAAGCTTTTGTAAATAGGGAGGGATAGAAGGGTGAAAGGGAAGAAAGAGGAATGGAGAAAAAAACAAGAACCAAGATTTATCGTGTAGAGGTACAAATTCCCAATGATGAACGTGAATCACAATGTGTACTTATAATGTACTGATAAACTTAATGGAATAAAAAAATTACTCTCCCCAAAACCAAATAAATGGTAAATATAAAGGCAACTGAGAGTATCAACCTAGATCGAGGTGGAAGTGTGAATACACTCAGTGTGAGACCAATTTGGATAGATCAAGAGGAGTTAAAGTTCCTAAGACAGTTTTAAAGGACTGTGTTGTTTTTCTTAGTATAACCACAGGAATACAGGAAAGATAACAGCCATTAAACGTTAACCTTGAGTGACAAGTTAAAATAACACATTTAAAATACTGTGTGAATGCTTAGACTAAGGATTACATAGCACAATTGATTTCTTAGTGGTGTTTTATAAATTTTCCCCTCACCACTCTTTAAGGCTAGAACAGTCTCTGCTCAAAATATTTTCACTTCTTTAAAAATGCATTTGTGTGAGATCCATTCATCTGGTCTACAGTAACACAAGTGTGAATAGAAACTCTTCTGTTTAGACATGAAACACTTTAACCTCTTCTGCCCTACTTTGATGTCATTAATAGCTAAAGTTATATAATTCTGAAATTGGCAGCACTGTAGTTTTTGTTGAAGAAATAAAATTATACCATACTTGAAGAGAATTAACTATATTTCAAATATGGAATATTTAAATTACATACCATGATACATACAATATTGGATGTACTTGCTTTTCCTCAAAATACAGTTACATAAAATAAAAAGAAAGAGAGCTATGTTGGGAGCTGCAGATGACTTATGACTTACTTGGATTTATAGATGTCTTTCCTGAACTGCAGGATCAACTAGTGGGATTATTGCAGACATCTGCACCACCCTGGGGGATTTTAAACTACAAGGATTACTGCACTAGGATTACTGGTTTTAAAACTCACTTGATATAAGGACGTCTGCTCTGCCTTACAGGATCTTCAACTACAGGGATTATTGTGGATAACAGCCCTGTTTTATGCATGCTAGGATTTTGAGTGTGAAGGCTTGGCACCAAATAAAGTTGTGGTGAGCTCAGGGCATTGGCCCTTTCTAACTGTTCAATATTGGGCCATTTGCTGCCACTGCTCTGAGTAGCAACACTTGAGCCCAAGCTCAGCCTTTTGCTCAAGGTTCCAATTTTGTTGTTTATTGGTTGTTAATCCTTTTTCTGGAGGATTCAGAGGAGACTGGAACTTGCCACAAGGGTTCTGTGCATCCTCTTACCCTGTCTCTCACAATACTAAGTATTATTTCTTCATGTTCAATGGGCACCCTAACTACGTTCATCTGAGTTAAAAAGACAAGAGTTTAAAATTTCTCAGTTAAAATAGTTTTATAAACATATGATTAAGTCACAGCTATAACAAAATTAACCTGTATGAATAAATCTGCAGTATCAATCATCAAATGAGTGAAAGATTATTTTAATTTCCGAATTAATTAATAATTTGTAGAATATTTCCACTCAAAACTTTCATTGTGTTTTACCTTCACTGAGGAAAAAAAGAATACAAGATATTGTTGTTTAATGAAATATTTTTTCCAATTCTGAGGCTCATTAAAGATTATTTTTTTGTATCTTAATGGCTGTTCATTATTGAGTTCCACATGAGATTAAAATCACCCCTACCAAATATGTCTTTGGTAATTTTGTATGATTTATACTTTCAGAGAAACTTCAAAATTCTCAATTAAAAACAAATTACACAGGGCCAGAGGGTTAGCTCAGTGGTTCCGGCGCCTGCCTCGCAAGCGCAAGGCCCTGAGTTCAATCCCCGGTAACCACATAGAATGCTGGGCGTGGAGACTCACGCCCACCAACAATCAACACCGCATACCACAATGCCGGACGTGGTGGCTCATGCCTGTAATCCCAGCATTCGGGAGGCAGAGACAAGAGGATTGCTGAGTTCGCGGCGGCTTGCCTGGGCACCATAGTGAGCCCAGGGCCAGCCTGAACTACAAAGCGAGACCCTGTCTCAAAAAGCAAAAAAAAAAAAAAAAAAAAAAAAATATGATTCACTGGCATTTAGGAGAACTCTGATAGCTAAGGGAAAAACAAAACAAAACAAAACTTGCTTTGTGGAAACTCTAATCGCTCTGCCTTAATCATAGTTATCTTGTGTTAGCTTTAAACACTACCATTAAATCTAGCCCCTTTAAGTGTTGAAGTCCCAGGGAAAATGTACTGGATTACATAAGAGGTAAGAAATTTAAACAATTACCAAATAAATGCTGGGATTTAGTGCACAAAATACTCTCACAACAGTCTCAGTATGGTTTTTGAAAGTCCTGTATGTTCTGTTAACTTTGAAAGAATATTATTAAATAGGTTGTATTTAATAACATTCTAAAATGACCATATTTTATTTAGTTAAAAAAACAGAATTTGAGAAAACAAATATACACAGATTGTTAAGTCTCTTAACTTTGGAGCAAAGTAAGTTTTTCATTCACTGAATTAGGTTTTCTATGTTTTGAAGTGAGAGAATTAAAGTTATTAATTGTTAGAGCTAAAAAGTCTATATAATATATACAAGCAATTCCCTAATTTAGCAGTTTTCTAAAATTGGGATATACAAGAAGTCAATATGTCCTAAATGATGTATAATACAGTTACTCCATACTAATCTCAAGGCAATGTTTTCTTACTCCTTTTGAATATTTCTGGGTATCCACTGAACTTAAATGAAGGAATGAAAGAGAGGCCCCAATTAAGAAAGAAAGAGAATGTGGCAAGATTTCTGACTCCAGCCCGCCAGCATATCAACACATGGGAATAGGATTCATTGCTGAAATACAAACGAGTAATGGGGCCATAAAATCAGTCAGTGGTGCATTGCTCTGGTACATACTAGCGCTGAGATCCTAAAAGCAGCCTGTTTCCTGGAGGCCACTTGAAAATTACAACAATCAAAAATATTTCATCTGTACTTATCTGAGTCTTACTTCTGAGATTTTTTTCTTAGATGCTTCTAATGGCATATAAACATATTTCATACTAATCTGGTTGCAATCTATGTGAAACAAACAATTTTCAAGTACTAACTGCTTAAAATTTTGCTGCTTACCACAAAATATCACTCCCTGTTTCCTAATGGTCTATTGTACTCCACTGCTAATTCTGTAAGTCTGACGAGAAAAATCTCTCAAATGAAAACTACCCACTGCTTTCAGATATTCATGCATTTTATTTTACTTAACTTTTATAAAGTGAAAAAATCTACTATTAAAAAGACATCTTTAAAACTAGCATTAGTGTTTTGAAATGTAAAGAAATATACAAGGACTTTAGGCTGCACACAGACAAACTAGATCCATTCTTAAGCCTGTTCATGTCTTTTATGAAACATTATTTAGAGAATCAATCTTTCAAACTTCCAGCATTGTGAAAAGTGCACTTTCTGAGATTTGGGGGAGGGTAGTGTGTTTCTTTCACTGGTGAAAATAAAATGATATTTGTATTAAAACAAATTTAATTGAGATTCATGCTCTGTTACTTCTCAGCTTTTATTTACTTCTGGGTAGCCTTAGAAAAAGCAACATTTTGTGAGCTTCAGTGTATTGCATCTGTTACAAGGAAATTTGATTAATTAATTTAATTAATTAAAAGTCTTTGCATGTTCTGGCACTCAGTGACCAATATGTTTTTTCTTGTTTGGCCATTTGCCTTTTTAAAGTGTCTTCTTCTCATCCTATGACACTGCTCTGTGACTCTTAGACAATTACAAAACATATCTCATATATCTAATATGACGCTCACAAACTTTAGCAATATCTTAATTACCTTATTTGCATATTTAAGATATCACAGACAAATGCTTTGACAATTCCATCACAACAGCAACTCTCAAATTAAAATATTTGTGGTTGAGGGTCCTAAAATAAATTGGGGAAATAAAGAAAAAAAGCACATCACTAGTATAATATCCCTTTGTAAGATTTCCTAATTAAATACATATTGCTGTGCCTTCTGAAATTACTATACAATAATGCTTTATTTTAAAGTCTATTAAGGTCTATTAATAACAAAGTTGTTGGCTGATACTCTACCACAAAAGGGTTAATTTGTGTCCACTCCCAAGAAAGATTCATTAAAAAAAAGTTTGCGTCCTATTTTTGTTGATCATGCAGACCAAAAAAGAATACAATTCTAACATAAATAGTCATTTTCTGTGAGCATGTTAGGACTACAGCTCACAGCTCTGGGCCCAGGGAAGAACCGCTGCAGGGGGATCACTGCCCTTTCTGCAGGGTGTTAGAAGTGAGGAAACAGTCCGAATGGAGGCTGAGGTTGTCGAACAAAGCCAGCCTGCTTTCCTTCCATGCATGAGCTAGTTTTATTATTTTAAATGGTTATTTAAAACTGAACTTCAATGTCCATACAACTATCATTGGTTATTATGCTTTTATTTTTTTCAAGTTAATGGATATTCATTACTTGTAAGCTAAATATCATTTTGCATCCTGTGTATTGTGATGTCATTTAAAATATTTTCATTATTTTGTTTATTCAGTAAAATGGATAGGGGGATATTTTTTGGCAGTAAAGTGCTTACCTAACATGTGGGAAATCCCAGGTTCCATCCCCAGTAGAAGACAAAAAAATTAAGTCATGTAATATTCGAACAGTCTGTATGGTCATGTATGAGATCATGTTGAAAAATTGTAAGATATTGAGAAGCATCACATGTATACATTAAGAAAAAAATGAATGAGTGATTGTAGTTCAGAAAACAAACACAAAAAAGCACTGACAGAAATCTAAATAGAATTTTTTTTTTTTTCTTTTTGGAGACAGGGTCTCGCTTTGTAGTTCAGGCTGGCCCTGAGCTCACTATGGTGCCTAGGCAAGCCGCCGCGAACTCAGCAATCCTCCCGTCTCTGCCTCCCGAGTGCTGGGATTACAGGCGTGAGCCACCACGCCCAGCATTATATGTGGTTACCGGGGATCGAACTCAGGTCCTTGCGCTTGCAAGTCAGACGCCGGAACCACTGAGCTAACCCTCCGGCCCTAAATAGAATATTTTTTATTCTAATCTAGATTTTGTCCTACTAAATAACTGCAAACTTTAACTTACATTGACTTGGATGAGATGTTAATTAAGTGGAGCTTTTTAAGCTCCCTGAAATTCTTGAGTAAATTGGCAAAAGAAAAAATAAAGAATAGAAAAGAAAGAAAGGAATGCAGGAAAGAAGGGAGGAAGAAAGGAAGGGAAGAAGGAAGAAAGGAAGGGAGCAAAAGAGGAGGGAATGAGGGAAGAAGGGAAGGAGAAAGAGAAGAGGGGCAGAGAGCAGAACAGCTAAGAGGACAGAAGAAAGCGGGAATAAAGGGAGGCGAAAAGAAGAGAAAGAAAAAGAAAAAAGGAAAGAAAAAAGAAAAGATGTATTGCAGAGATGATTTCTAAATTAGAGACTTAAGTTCAAGACCTAGCTTTTTCACTTGGATCTTTTTTTTTTCTTTTCTTTTTTTCTTTTTGAGACACGGTTTCGCGTTGTAATTCAGGCTGGCCCTGAGCTCACTCTGGTGCCCAGGCAAGCCTTGAACTCAGCAATCCTCCTGTCTCTGCCTCCCGAGTGCTGGGATTACAGGCGTGAGCCACCACGCCCGGCATTGTGGTATGTGGCGTTGATTGTTGGTGGGCGTGTCTCCACGCCCAGCATTATATGCGGTTACCGGGATCGAACTCAGGACCTTGTGCTTGCGAGGCAGGCGCCAGAACCACTGAGCTAACCCTCCGGCCCTGGATCTTTTTTTAAGTTTTGATTTCAAGAGTCCCTTGACTACTAGAAATAAACTAGTAAAAGATAACACGTTTGTCATAGACTTAAAATTAAATGAGTTGATATGTGGAACATGGCTACTGCAAACCCTTGGACATATAATTGCTCTTGAACTGAAATACAATAAACCAATCAGCAAATGACTACCACAGAAGAGTTTAGAAGAGCCAAATTGCTGCAATGTAATTACACAAATTGGCATTTCTGACTAAACACTCAGAAATCTCTATCAATTCCTTCTATTTTCTCCCCATTTTTCTCCTTGTCTCTTTATTGCGTGTTTTCCATCTCCTTACATTCTACACATATACAATGCATTAAAAAGCATGTTAAGCGATATTTTCATTTTTATTTAAAAGTGAATGAATGAGGGAGTCATGATTTTCCTTACTAGGCCGTTTTTAAATTGAGTTCTTTATTGGTACATTTTATATAAGGCTCACGATCACACTCAGGAGTGGGGAATTTGTACCAGTATATGACAGAAGTTAATTCTCATTTTTACTCATCCCTGCCCACCCACAACCACCACCCCTTATATACATGCTATTTCTTTCCAAATCATATTTAATCTTTCACATCATTACATTTCTTCTCTTCAGATCTTATAACTCTTTTGCCTTTTACTAGGCCTTTTTTTTTTTAAATCACCAATATTATCCAGTTCCTGTAGGGATGGCTTTGTAAACATGTAGCTCTGCAAGGGCTATTTTCTGGTTTGAGGTTTTCATAGGTGCGGTGTTTTTACTTCCTTTTGGCCCATGTTTCCTTCCCAGGGGGCCTGCAGTGATTATACAGCTCGTTGAGCAATAAATGTGGTATATGATCAATGCATTTAAAATCCATCAGAGTAAGCAGAACAGGTCACATACTATAGAACATATCAGCCTTTTAAAACTTTTTAACTATACAAAACGTTTGAAACGGCTGTGCTCACCTTGAAAGAGATAAAAGATAAAAATTCCAAAAGAAGAGCTTTATCTAAACCAGAAAATATAAAATAAAAAATACCCAGTGAAACAAAGATTCACTGTTTAACTGTTTGTTAAACTCTTTGTTAAACTTTAAGAGTTTAACTTAAAGTAGAAAACATGTTTAAATTTGCAAATATGTCCAAAGTTAGAAATAATTTACAATAACCACATTTTTGTCACATCCAGGCTAATATTAATTGTGCATAAAGGTATGTGTCAGAACTTTACATCTTATGAATAAATTAATAAATAAGATTATCCTTATCCAAATAAGTCTGCCAGAGCCAGCTGGAATTGATAGATAAGTATATGGAAATTTTAAGGAAGAAATATCAGATGTTGGCTCAGGGAACTAATTCCTCCTACTCTTTATATTATCTTCATAAAGAAGTTGGATTGTGTGTGTGTGTGTGTGTGTGTGTGTGTGTGTATTTTTTTACAGGATTTTTAAAAAGAAAAAGTTTTGCTTCATTACCGATAGTGTTTTTTTTTTTTTTAGCTCAAAATTATCTCAGTATCAGGTAGTGATTCAGAGTTTATTTTACTATTTTCCTTGAGTACTAATTGAAAATGTTGTAATCTACATTTCATTTAAACACTACTTGGGTCTATGATTGTTAGGATCTTGATATTTTGTAGTAATATGGAAAATGTTCTAATCCTTTAAGACTAAATGATATAAAATATTAAGTTAAACATTGAATGCTATGGTGTAAAGTTAGGCTCTAGAAAATACTCACAAGTTGCTCTAATTTCTTACACTGTCCTGAGATCTCCCTTGATAATTCTCCAGGCTGTTAATTCTTTGGTTTCTTATTCAAAGTTACTACCTTGTTTACTCACTACGTAGACTTTGTTGAATACATTATTATTTCTTTCTGCACTGTGTTTTCAAAGCTGAATCTTTCACATTTTTCCTCCTCAAGGGAATACAATTTTCTGAGTTTTCATGTTAAAAGTCTTAGGAGATAATAAACAAGTTACTCTTATTTTTAAACTCTTATTTTCCTCCTTCCTTGTGCAGTTCTTTAATGAACAACTCAAATTTATTCCCATGTCCTCTGTGGTAATATTCACTGCAAACATCATTACGGATGTGAGTTCTCTCCTTTAATTAAGGACTAAAAAGCTTCATTTCCTAAAACAAAAGCATGTGGCAGATTTTATTGATCTGATCTGTGTCGCCAGCTGAACACATTAGCAGAGGCTATTGATTACTCTCGCGGTAATGAGCTTGAGTTCCTCTCAGGTGAAGTCCGCCTTCCGGGGGCACTTTCTCGAAGCTGGCTAATAGAGAAGTACATGTTCACTATGATACATGGGTCAGTGTGTTTTTAAAACTTTATTGCCAATGAATCATTATTTTAAACAGAAGCCATTTAAAAGGTTATTTTGTAGTCGTTATCTTTTTAAGAATTATTTCCGAAGGCTAATGCACTTATGAGTAGATATTAAAGCCAAAAGAAGGGTAGCATTAAAGAAGAATCATCACATAGGGCTCATAGTGCTTTTAATAGCTTCTCAAGTCATCCTCATCATTATCTTCTGGTAACCAACCCGGCAACGTAACTAGGTCAGCTTTGTCAACAGTCATGCTCTCCACCCAGGGTGAATAAGAGCTGTGGAAAACAGCTTCCGTGAGTCGTGGCCAGTACAGACCTGGCTAGCCGAGTAAGAAAGATTCGAGGGCGTCATACTTCTGGAGAGGCCTGGAAGCAAATTCTTTGTTAGGAGAAATGCGATTCAGCTGAACATTCCTAAAATCTATCCCACCCCAAGTTTACTCTTTTTTTTTAATTGAATTCTTTATTGGTACAATTTATATACATCTCAAAATCACATATAACATTGGGAAATTTGTACCAGTATATGCCACAAGTTAATTCTCATTTTTACCCATATCCCTACCCACTCCCCCCTCCTCCCCCCTTATACATGCTCTTTTATTTTCTTTCTGTATCATATTTATTCCTTCCCCTC